>VWZK01015963.1:626036-652614 GCA_013396935.1 Baryphthengus martii
TGGCAGATAAAACTAACAATAGAGGCAATGTAGGCCCACTGATGGATGAGGTGGGTGCCCTGGTGACAGAAGATACAGAGAAGGCAGAGTTACTGAATGCCGTCTTTGTCTCTCTCTACTCTGCCGGAAGCTGTCCTGAGGAGCCCTGTACCCCTGAGGCCCCAGAGGAAGTCAGGACAATAGAGAAGTTTGCCTTGGTTGATGAGGACTGGGTCAGGGACCAATTAAGCAATCTGGACGTCCAATAAATCTATGGGTCCGGATGGGATGCACCCGCGGGTGTTGAAGGAGCTGACTGAGGTCATTGCTAGACCACTCTCCATCATCTTTGCTAAGTCGTGGGAAACGGGAGAGGTGCCTGAGGACTGAAGGAAGGCAAATGTCACTCCAGTGACACAGGAGGTTCCATTTAAACTTCAGAAGAAACTTCTTTACAGTGAGGGTGACAGAGCACTGGAACAGGCTGCCCAGGGGGGTTGTGGAGTCTCCTTCTCTGGAGACATTCAAAACCCACCTGGACGCATTTCTATGTGATGTCGTTTAGGTTCCTTCTCCGGCAGGGGGATTGGACTAGATGATCTTTCAAGGTCCCTTCCAATCCCTAACATTCTGTGATTCTGTAATATAGCCTTCTCCATTAAACACTCTGGAAGGCCTATAAGATCCCCTGATGGAAGATGCTATGAAGGTGGCTGAGATTTGCTCTGACTAAAGTCTCCCAATTTAGACACCCCCTCAGTCTGGGTGTGCTGCCTCTAAAGCATTACAAGCTAGTTGGAGACCTGGGATCCATTCAATGACTAGGCACCAGCAGCCCTTCCCTGGAACAACGTGGTCAAGAGCAGTTAACTTTCAAAACATTTTAATTACCAGGTCAATCTTGGACACGGTACTAAGCAAATCACTGTGCCTACAAAATATCTAGGAAAATCCTTTGTTTCTGAAGCAATTTTGAAAGAGGAAATGGAAAAAAAAAAATCATTAAGTCTTTCTTTCAAAGGGAGAGCCCTCTGCTAGCTCTCTAAAACCCAGAGAAAATCAAAATGACTGAGGATGAAATGAATATGGATGGCTGGGTGCTGTGTTGCACTGATAAGAGTCTCTCCAGTTGTGCTGGCAGTGCCAGCCGTCCTTGATCCTGGGCTCCCTGCATCCCTCCTTCTGGATGAGAGCCGCCTGCACAGAAGAAGGAAGGAGCAGAGCCAGCAGCACCATCACTGGGGCTTTGGCTTTTGGAGCCCCCCAGGGACTCTTGCAGCTGGATGCAAACCTGCAGTGGTGCTCACCCCTCTGCAGAGGCTTTTCCAGCTCATCTCCATGATTTAGAGCGAAAGGAGACACAAAGGGACCAGCAGAGCAAGGCAATGGTCTCAGCTGCAAATGCAATAGGCGTCTGCGGGCCCTACAGCCTCCCCATCACCTAGGGATGGAGACGAGCCGTCTGGAAAAGGCACTCGCTCTGCCCCTTCAGCTGCAGCGATCTTGCTGTCCCAGAAAGTTAATCAACCAAATATTGTTCTTTTGTACTTAATCTACAACTGCTTATTTTTGCCAGTTGTCTTAATTTCCCACTCCCTCTGCCCCCCCTGCCCAGTGCTGGCAAACTGCCAGGAGCCTCCTTGTTGGACACTCGGCCCTATGGCCGGCAAAGCCTTCAAATCACAGCACCCATCAGAGGTGTGGATGGTGAGGCAAAGCAAGATGGCATGCTATGCTGTGCCACACTGCCTGTCACCACCTACATCACCTGCCGGGGCAAGGAGCCACGCTCTGAGATGAGCAGGTCCTAGAGGCACTGTACTGTTTGCGTCTGGGTCTGCTGGGTGAGGTGCTTCCCTTGAGCACTGTACACAGGCTTGGATTTGCTTAGCTAAAGCAGCCAAGCTCTCACAGACCTCTCTCATATGCCCCCAGCACCCTAATAGTGCCATTCAGGACCTCTGCGCTTGAGATGAGGGCTGACTGGTTCCTGGTTAGATCAATGTTAGCATTAGAAGGAGCTCTCTGCTGCTGCATCCTTGGATCCTGTTCCCCTGATCCAATACTTCATGTCTCTCAGTCTGTTAGCAACAGATACACGGAGAGCAATCATTTCCAAATAATAAGCCCTTGACTTACAGCAGAAGTGCTCGTTAAGTGCATTACCTGGTGCTTTGGTTCTACTAAATTACATTCCATATTTATTCCCCAGTGGTCAGATAATCTCTGTGGTGAAAATGCCTCCAGCTTTCTTTCCTTGCTAAACTTCATTAGCACACACTGTTTGTAAAGGCTATGAATACATGAGACAAGCTCAAGCCTGTTTGAGAAACACCCCCTTTACCATCTATTTAGCCTGATATTGTGCTAAAAAGATGCTGATTTCTCACCTTTATCCAACTTTTTTAAATCATTGCCCAGTTTTCACGAGTCCTTTCTCAACTATCATAACCAATAATCTCCCCAGGGGACCTCATCAGCGAGCTATTTGTAGATGTCCAAGCCTGTTAAACCTGTCACACTTCTCTTGGTTTACAAATCAGCTATTGTATTTGACTGACGGAGATGACAACCTCTTTAATGCCTCTTTTCCCCAGATCCTTGGAGGCTTCAGTGCAATTCGCTGAGTAGTTCACAGTGATAAACTTTGGTGGAAGCAATTAGAAGTACTTGGCTGAAGTAACTGTCATCACGTAAGGGAGGAAAAAGCCTATGTTTAGCCCATCCCTAGCAAGTTGTGGTCCCTTGGTCCAGCAGTGCTGTTGCCATCCTGCCTGGTTCCTCCCATGGGCTGGTAACGAGCTACATTCTCCATGCTCATCACACGAAAATGGTTCTGGTGTTATAAAAAGAGCTCTATGTTTAAGCTCGTATTCAGAGTTGATGCAATTTAGCACCGTTCCTTTGCCTGCCAGCATACGGCATGTTTGCACAATATAAGGGAGTTTCTTTACAGACAGCAAAGTATTAAGATAGCGATGTTGGCCCAGTTGGGTGGTGTGCTCCAAAAGCAACGCTAAGTAATGAGTGGGAAGTTTGAAGCCCTCACCCTCAATCAAAGCATGAATGCTGCACAGCTTGGTAACTCAGGAGCACGGAAATGCTCAAAGTGTGCAAAATCAGCCCCTCTCCCAAAGCCTACACATGCCACCTGTACACCGACATGGGTCTAATTTCTTTTTTCCTTCAAGTCCTCAGCTGCTTATTCTTCATTAGCATGCCATATGACTTACAAATACTTGCCAGTTCAGCCAAGAGGATTATAGGTTAGAGCACAGCTAAAGAAATATTAGCTTTTTCCTGAGTACGTCTTAGCCTCAGACTCAGCCACCAGCTCAAACAGAGGTACTTCCAAGTGTCATTGTACCTTTTCTGCAGCCTGCTCATCTCCTTCAGCAGAAAACAAAGGATTAAAAGCACTCAAAACGCTTCTGAATTGAGAAAATAACCCCTCAACCCTCCCGATGCTCGTTGATTGGTACTGCAACGGCAGGAAAGCAACCCAAAGGAGGTCATCTCAAACCTCAACGCGAGGTGAAAAAAATAACTGCATGGTTTAGTGGTGGACTTTGCTGTCTTGGGTTAATGGTTGGACTCAATTATCTTAAAGGTTTTTTCCAGCCTAAATGATTCTATGTTTTGTCATCAGCTGTAGAAGGATTGGTATCACTCTCTTTTTTCTTGGCCAAAGGAGAGGGATTTAGAGAGCAACCACGAATTAGCACGGGAGGAGGCAAAGCAGCACAGTGAGATTTGGGAAGAAAGGCAGGAAGGAAGGACAGACTTCCAGTGGGGTGGTGGATTCCAGAGAAAGGAGGGCGGCTGGGCTGCAGCCCCGGAGCTGCCCGGCAGAGCTCTCCGGCCCCAGCCTCCCCAGCCCCACCAGCCGCAGCCCCACCAGCCACAGCCTCAGCAGCCCCAGCCCCCGCCGTAGGAACGCGGGGCCCCGGCTCTCGCCAAAAAGAGACGTTCGGCCCCATCAAGTGGCAGCTCAGCAAATTGCAGGAAAACGCAACTCAATCACTTATACTGGAGGGTTAAATATTTACGCATTTCATTATCCTATTGCCCTGCCACAGTCGGAGTCACCAATGTGACGTGCTTGGGTAAATAAAAAGGCTGTTGGGCATTTTTAATAGCACGGATTGAGGTGCTAAAGGGGATAAAGGTGCTAAAGGGGACACTTAGAATGGTTATTTTCTTCACAACACTAAGTTCTTAATTTAAGCAGGACTAACTCGGTTTTTCTGAGCATCAATATTTTTAACAGCTCTTCTTCATTGAAAATGTTGTCAGGTTTGTAAGGCTCTAGCATAATATATGTGCGATTATTTAGTGTAATGCTTAGAAAAGTAGCTAAGATTATAGTATGTGTATGTGCTTCCCACATAATAGTGTACAACTACCCTACGTGCTGAGCAAGTTTGCTACAAATGATATGGTTTTGGTGAAAGGCAACCCGGCCGGTTTTAGCTCCAGCTGAGGTTGCAAACCACCCCATTCCCTGGGCCTTTTCCCAGCAGGACCCAGGCAGAGACACAACTGCAACCTTGCAAACACAATTTTCCACTATTGGAAACTTAGTCCAAAATGAATTTTGGATTATTAAATGTATTACCCATTACCAATACCCCCGGTATGGAAGTCTTGTCCAGAGTTACAAATCCTCGGGCTGGTAATGAGCCCACAGATGGTTGAGATGCTAGATGTCCTGATTTCTAATGTTGCCTACGCAGATAGGGAGGAGTAGAGAACAGGTTCTGTCAGCAAGTCCCTTCATCCCAGCTCAGCTCCATTTCAAGTACACTCAAGAAACCTTCATAGGACAGTAAGTCATGACAAAGTCTATGAGGCTCTTGCACAGGACAAAAGTTTCCAACAGCTGTGGCTCACGAGCTATGTTCCCTCTGCCATGTACTGACATGTAAGCAATGAAATGGCTCCTTGGTATTGCTGGAAGGGGCCTGCCCAGCTGGTAAAGCAGCTCCATCTCCAGCTAGAGATCTCCATCATGAATTATGCCACAAGTAAAAACCTGCACCTCTGCTACCAAACCCCCAAAATCTCCCTTTTGTTGAATGTTGATCATGACAGTCTTGCTGCTTTTGGATTCAAAGCAGAACTTTTCTGATGGATCGCACACACGGAAGGCCACCACACCAGCCACCCAGCTAGAAGGACTCTTTCTGTTGCTGTGGCTTCTATGACATGTGCTGGCCAGCTCAGAGATGTAACGGAGGGCAGAGAGAGCAGGCCTATAAGCAACGCAGGCTCCAGCAACCGCCATTGAAATTCAATATAATTCCAATAACCTGCTGAAAGGTCACTGAATAGTGAGTAATTCAGCAGGCAGCCGATAGCAAGATGATAGCGTTGCTGGCACGGAGCCTACACGCTCTCACAGATAACTTGCTAAGTAAGTGAGGCCATTTTCCCTGAAAGACAAAGCTCGGGCTAGAAACAGCGCTCTCACTGGGAGCTGGGTTTTTCGGTTTAATTTCATATTAGAGGTTTTCTAACGCCCCCAAGGCACCCAGCTGGATCCTGGAAAGAGAGAACAAGCGACTGCATACGCATAACCCCTGTGCCAGTATGTTACCACATATCTGAAATAGCAGCCAAAAAACAATAACATCACTGGGGAAAGCACTTGTCTGGAGGGAGAAAGCGGGGACCTTATTTCTGGGTGTGTTTGGGTACAGAGGGAAGGTGCTGAGAGGATGCTGAGCCCGGGTGCCTCCCCTCTGCATTGCCACAAGGCCTACCCACCGCCGGCAGCTCTGTGAAGTGTCCCTGGCTGCTCCTGCACCAAATCGTGGCTCTAGCAGGTGCCCGATGCTCATGGCATACCCACCCAGCCAGAGGATCTCCAGATGACACAAGCTGTCCCCCGCTGTCCTCGCTGCTGGAGAGCCTGACATTGACACCAGCACTGCCTGAGCACTAGGTACAGACTCTTGCACCTCCAGTGCAGGTGAAAGCAGTTGCTCTCCAGCCCAACCACAGCTGACTGGTGTGTGTGTAAGGCATTTGGGGTCAAATTCTCGGCCAACATCAAGGACCTTCATTCCTGAGATCAGATTTTGAAGAAGAACCCAGTTCAGTCTGAGAAAACAGCTGAGTTTTGTGTTGAGGCAGGAGAAAACGTGCAACTGCTGCTTTGTTCTAACGAACTCACTGTTCTTTACATTCCCAAGGATCTCAGACAAAACCTCTGATCTACTGTATTAAATAGAGCATGAAAAATCAGGTTTGGGCTTTAATTTTATCCATGACGTTAGCTCTGCCTTCCTGTTTTTTTTTCTCCTGCAGGGTGAAGTCCTAATGAAAAAGGCAAAAGCCAACGTTAATAATCTGGGTATTATTTTTCCCTTTCTTTCAAAACTGAGTAAGGTGGATTTCAGTAAGAACAGATTTACAGTTCAGAGCTCTCCCAAAAGCCCTCCCCATGCTGCTGGCTAAGTCACTGAAACACTGGCATCTCCTAACTGCAAGATCTTCCCAGTCCTCAGCACCAGCAAGGTTCTGTCTAATTCCTGACTTCTCACCTCCTCCTGCAGAGAAACTGCCCATAAAAAAAGTAAAATAAAATAAAATAAAATAAAATAAAATAAAATAAAAATAAAATAAAATAAAATAACCTTTATCAACTTATTTCCTACCAAGAAGCCACATTTTCTCAAAGTGTAACAGTTGCATGGGAATTACCCACTTCTGCTAGTTTTCACAAGGTTTCTGGGGACTGGGAGAGCACTGACATCGGAGGCCTCAGGTCTGGGTCATCAAGGACATAGGACACATCTTCTGCCCCTTCCACATTCTCACCAAGGCTTCTTATACTTTTGTATCCAGGCCGATATCTACCCTGGGCATCTAGGGTGGGAGGCAGTTTGCCAGATTGCTCCTAGTTTTGGGACACGATAGGGGCATCCCTGAACACACTCAGCTGCTCAGAAGAAAAGTTGGGATAAAGTCATAGTCAGACTTGTCCAAAGCTGTAAAAAGCCTGATGGACTCATCTCGCTGGGTGTTTTGTTGTAGTCGCTCATCAAAAGCAAAGCGTGGCAGAGAGGCGTCTTGCTCTTGAAAGGGACTGGCAGCAAGCGTGGGTGGAAACATAGTCATGGCTCTGATCAGGTTATCAATCATCCCTTCGCGACGTGGCCGTTGGTGCCACTCAAGTCGCTGCTTGACTGAGAGTCCCGCAGTTGCCAGAAAACCACATGGCCCAAGCAGATGCTGAGCAGTCAGCCAAGCAAATGCCAGGGATGGCAAGGGGAGAAGTAAAGCCTTCAGCCACTTTCTTGATTAAGGGAAGAACTAAGTTTAAATTTGATGATAGGCTTGGTTATTATCCGCAGTTTAAGTGACTAGGGGGTTTCGTTCAGGTTGGGTGGCTGCTGAATTCAACCCCAACGGGAAGATGCCCCAAGCTCTGCTGAGGCAGACACAGATGGTTTCCTGAAGTGCAAAGTTCTGTGGGACTGTCTGTGCAAACCCAGGCAAGGTCCTGGTTTTGTAAAATGATTTTTTGTAGAGATCAGAGTCATCTTCTAATTCAGGAGGTGAGATTAATAGCATTCTTAAATAATATTGCATGGTGGTGAATTAATAGTGCCTGGAGAGTAAAACACTCCCTGGCTTGGCACAAGTCCCCCTTTGATGCTCACCTAGAGAAAGAAAGATTACTTTCCAGAAATTCATAAGCAGTAGCTCCTTTGCACCACAGAAGTCTCCTATTGCTCCGATAACATTTTCCAGAGGATTATTTTGGAGCAACTTGCAGGATCAAGGCCTCTGGTGACTGCATGGTCCATTTGCTAGCTACAGTCCTATTAGTGCTCCTTTCAGCTCTGCTTTCTGTGGGAAACATTGCCTGTTGCTAATGCTACTGACCTCCCAAAAGGCTTTGAGGTCCACCAGTGTCAAACAGTATATAGGAAAAATTAGCCAGAGTCGTTAAGCATGTTCTGGAAGGTAAAGGTACATGACATATGTCTGTACAATAATTCAGCAATTTAAGAGTGTTAAAAACGAGTTCGTGTTTCCTAAATGCTTTAGGTTTTAAAGAAGAATGAGGCCACAGCTGCTTTTCACAGAGAAGCCACGTGAGGGTGAAGCTGAGAGAAGCTAAGGCTGTGGGAAAGGACAGACCTAGCCCAGCCTCCCTCTTCATCCCCAGCATTTAACACCCTTTACATTCAGACCATCCGAGTGAAGGCTGTCCGCCACTGAGCTTTTGCCCTCGAGACAACCTTTAGGCAATAAAACCAGCCTCCCTGGGGAAGTTGGGAAGTCACTATGGAAGGGTGGCAGAGGACCCAGGTCCTGAACATGTGCGTGCAGTCGTGCCCAGACACCACAAGCCAGGTCTCAATGTGAGCTCCTGAAAGTTCTAGGACTGAACTGCAACATGAAGTGCCCTCAGCTCCTGCTGTCAGCACAGAAGTCCCTGCTGGCTTCTCCTGCGTGACACGGTGCTTCTCCTGTCAGCGGCAGGAAATCCTCCTCTCTTTAGCTGTTCTGTCCGGGCTCATCCAAACTGTAAACGTAGAGCTTGAGTGTGAATCAACATCATGATTCATCCTTCCTGCAATGTATCCTTTCACTGTGATTAAACAGCTATTCTGTAAGACATGAACTTCACTTAAGACTACATGGTTTATTTGGGTTTGGGAATACAGATGCGGTCCTGTTCAAACTGTCATGCCCGGGAGCCGATGACAGAATATAAAAATAGCTTATGCTGTCAGCATGGCTTTTTCTTATTTGTATTCTGAGTATCATCACTTTGGCAGGCACAGGAAGCTCTTCTTGTTTGCATTTTATTTTGCCTGCAGAAAATTTACAGTTCAAATGACTTCTCTATGCTTCATCAGACTAATCGGATGACAAATTGCTTGAGCTACAGAGAAGAGACCTCAGACAACAGAAAATTGTAATGGAAGAAAATATTAAATGCCTGCTTTTGGTAAGAGCAAAGATTTTGCTTCATACCAATCTCAGTTTTCATTTTTCCCTTCTATGCTAGTGCAAAGCTTTTTGAAATGAAAATCAGATTGTTTAATCTGATTACAAAGATCTACAGGCCTGACATCATCATTTTCTTCAGCAGCACAAAGCCTCAGAAATGCCTCTCTTCCCTAACCAAAAGAAACAGCTACGTACTCTATTTATGTTGCACTTCTTACTTCCACTGAAGCCTCATAAAGCATCCAGAGAGACGCTTATTTTGTCCTCATCTCATTTATTAATTTTGATGGCTTGCTGCTGCCCAGAAAGGGCAGATTAACAAATACCTAAAGATTTGTCCCTTTTTTCAGAAGGGAATGGGGAGAGGGGATGGCTTTTCTCTTCCTTGTTGTGCTGGCTGACCTTGCCTGGAGTGGCACAGAGAAAAAGCAACAGATACGTTGCCCTAGTTTTCAGTAAGAGCCTTAACACTGACTAAATGGCAGGTTTTGAGCTCTGAACTTCCCTTGAAAATAAGTTTACTCTTAAATTTCTATGAAGTATTACTTTCCATGCAAGGACTCTCTTCTAGGCCAGCATTCATTTCACAGGCAGAACTGTGGCACCATCTTCTGGATGACTCTTTAGACAATAAAAAATAACCCAACTTTAGTTGGGTTTTCTTTAGAGAAGCCTTCTTAGAGAAGGCTTTTCTTTATCATCCCTAACAATGAGAACAGCTTGAATATTCATTGACTGTGCACTCCTGATTACAGCAGGCTTTAAATCAGTTAATTATGCCATCCATTTCGGAAACACTAAGAGCTAGTCAAACTCTTGATTGCTGAGTATCGTTTGGAGGGAATACAGATTTTGCCTGTGAAAGGATATTTCTGCCTTCAGAGTGGTAACAAGAAGTACCCCCCACATATTAAACACAGAGGCATAACTCTCCCTCGTGTGAGGTTATGAGCTCAAGTTATTTTGTAATGAAACAGGCATGAGTTATTCCACCTCGGGCTGTTACTCATGAAAAGTGCATTTTGTAAGAGGAAAACTGAAGAAAGAGGTGTAAAAGGAGCCTTGAAAAGAAGCTTGGAAATGCCTGTAAACGTAATGCACAGTCCAAGCTACCTGCTATAGCCTAACAGAGGACTAAGGAATGAGAAAACTCTACAGGCTTATAATCACAGCTTTCCCGAACCCAGCTTTTAGACCAGTAATTACAGTTAAACCACTAAGGCATCCAACTACCTGAGGATAGCAAGCAGCTTTTTTGGCTCTAGGGAGTTTTAGGAAGAAGATGCTGATGTACAGCAGCTCTGCTGCCCCTTGCCTGCCAGTTCTGTGCATCCTCCCAGTGCGAGTGATTTTCAAAAAGCACTTTTTACTCAGTTACTTGTGTTATTTTCAGGTGGTTTATTTGCTGATGACCATTGAAAACTCTGTAACAGGTGAGATTACCAGTTGGGTTCCAATTACTGACTGAGGGTCACTCATCAATTTATTTTTTCTTTATTTCTTAGGACACTCTGATGCCTATTTTGGTCTTTGTGACTAAAATAAAAAGCTCTTTGGATAGTGTTTTGGCTGGAGATACGGGACTGAAGGCTGCAGAGGCTTCTCACCTCTGCTGACTTTTCCTCTGCCAGCTACACACTGAGAAAGATGAAGTAGATGGGCTGCAGCTTTCCCCTCTTCTGCGCCCACCAAGTACCGCATCCCAGAGCCCTCACTGCACCCCTTGAGGAATCCATTGCACCAGGTATCATATAAATCTTGAGTGAAAGACAAACCCAAATACCCAACCCATACTTGAGGCTGACACTTGATAAATTCTCCACAGCCTCAGTCAGCATGAGGTGGCAGGCAGAGCTCTCTGCCCCTTGGGCCTCGGTGAGCATTGATGCCTCTTTTCCTTGTGATGTAAATATTTCAAGGTATATTCACTTGCACTGTCAGTCCTCATTCTTAAATCCAGAGCACGAAGACATCAGCCCATCTAAAAGATCCTTTTTATCTGCACTTGAAACCAGGCTCTGTGCACTGGGAAGCACAAACAACATAGGTACCTCCCATCCAAATGAAACCAGAGAGCCTTAACTGTATCCGCAGTACCGTGCTCTGCGTTTGATAGCTCTTGTATGTTATACGTGATCACTATAATCGTGCTGTTTATCTTGGATGAGTGATAGCTGGGTTGTTCTTCATAGTTCCGTATCATGACATCCAGTATCATTCCAAAGCAGCACTGTGACTGGCATAGTCTGACATTTATGCTGTGTGACTGAGCTGCTCATTCACGTATGGAGACCTGCTACGCTTCCCAGAACCAGCAGCATATTATCACATCAGATGAGATTTCTGGGGGTCATATTGCTATATTTATAAGCACAAGAGACAACTTAGGTTGTCTCCTTCAGTGACAGCCTGAAGATGCAGTATCTTGCTGGAAATAACGCAGGGGATCAGACATCCAACTCTTCTCAGAAAATTCATGGGACTTGTAATACCACCAGCATTTCTGGGCTCATTCTCACCCATTCGTGATGCAGGCACGCAGCCACTCTCGCAGCATGCAATACTCCATCCCTGCCAAAATTCGTAGCTACAACTGCCCAGCTGACCCTGGTACAATGAGCAGGACCCCAGCCACCCAGCACTGACTGCACATCCCTGCTCATGCTGCAGAAATCGGCTTCTGGAACGTCTCTGAGGTCCCCACGGGTCACTGCGTGCTACTTACCCTGCGCCACTGTTAATCCTATCAGCAGCAATTTTTTCACTCAGGTGTCCAGTAATTGAAAGCACTGGGAATTTTGACTTGCATGCTGGGTTATAGAAAAATATTGTGGCTAGGCATTAGACTCCTGCTGTGAAATACAACATATGCCAGAGGAGCATATCAGGTATTCCTGCTCCTTTCACTTTGAGGTTATACATGATCAAGGTACAGCAGACACCAGAGGAATATGGGCAAAGGTTGCCTTTCTCAGCTGACACAAAAGGTATGAACTTTCCAGGAAAAACCATTGCTTAGACCTCTGTTCTCTCTCCCCAAAATTAAACTCTAGCTATGCAGTAGAGCACAGAACTCTGCTCCATTTCTCTCTGTTCAAAATCAAACTTAAGCTATGTGATGGAATACAGATGTCTGTTCCATTTCTCTCACCCCAAAATTAAAGTCTACCTGCACAAAAGAGCTCCAAAGAGAGGTTTTCATGCCGTAGCTATAAAATGTAGTAGGGAAAGCATATGCATAGTGTGGTTAGGGAGTCTCGACAATGAGAAATGGCATGTACTTTAGCCACTTATTATCCCCGGTGTTATTTTGATGTCTTTCTGTATCTGAAACTGAAGCAAAAGATAAATTAATTTCATATACAAGTGCTTTGCTCTTCAAAGCCTCCAAAGAATACAGGTCCAGATGCTACACTGTTGATTAGAGTGGGACCAAGAGTAAGCAAATGACATGCAAATATACTTGCAATCTCTAAATCTTAATGATATCTAGTCATGTTTGGATCACCTTCTCTATTTTGCTTTTCTTATAATAATGTGTGTGACGGTCTGACTGCACAGATGTTTAGGAGGAAGCTTTTATCTGTGCAAATTCAAGGGCTTCTTCATGAGCGAGTGTATTCTGATCTGTGCCAGAAGTTCTTACAGAATCATCTTTTCTCCCTCAGCAGCGACAAAATTACCTATGGCAAATGCAACTGAATACAATTAAACAGCAAATCTGTCAAGCACCCAGTACTTGGCAAAGTTTTCAAACAAAGCATTTTTGTTTTCCATTCCTACAGCTCCTACCATGTGACCAAGACTGTAAATTACTCGCCAATACAAGTAATAAATTCCATCTCTGTTTCACTCAGAGTTAAAGTCAGCTAGCTTTGAAACTCATATGCTCCTGCAGAGCCATGCAGTTTTCCTGGGACCTCGAGGGTGATTTGCTGCTGTTGGAGGGTCTGTTCAATAGGAGAAAGTAGTTTTATTTGTGGCTAGGCTGTGGCCAGCACCAGAGCTAGGGATGGTAGATGAAACACAATGATCGTGTTTCACCAAGAGATTAAAAAAGGCTATTCTACACACTCTGGTGCCTACATTTCATGATTATTCACAAGCTATGAAATACTTAGGGATTTTCCTAGAATTGTGGTGGCTTGAGGAGCAATTTTAGGCTTTTGCTTGATGAAACAAAAGACTTCACTCTTCAAGATTGGAAAAAACGCTTGACATTTTGTAGTATCTCGCATCCCTGTGTACTCTAAGTTTGACTGTGAAGAATCCTAAGTTTATTTTAGCAAAACATATTTTAAGGTGTCAAGCCTGTGGTTATGAATGACAAAACAGAGTTCCTGAAAAACAAAACAGACAAACAAGAAATGATATCAAGCTCTCCTGGATCTTGACGCTGAAGCACAAGAGCCCAATAAACGGTGAGAAAGGTGCAGACAGCCCTCCCCACACTGGGCAGGAGCCAGCAGTGGCTGCAGAAAGTGACATCTGCTCTGGGATAATCTGCCTTCCCGTACAGTGGCTTTATGCAAAGGAAACACCGCTGATCTCGGAGGACGTGTTCCAGATTTAGCTCTGTGCAGGATCAGAACGAGACTGGCTGCAGCTGCCCTGGGCTGCTGGCCCGAAGCGCCAAGCAGCGCCGGGTGAGCGTTGCAGCATCCTCTGGGCCAGTGATCCCCCGGGGACATCCTGGGAGGCTCTGGGTACCATGGGAGTAGGGCGGCTGGATGACTGCAATCCCTTTTGTTGCTTTGGAAAGGGTGCAACCAGGAAAGGACTTTCTGTCAGCTAAATGAACCATCCCCAGGCAGAAATTCAGCTTACTCCAATTTCTTGACGTACACCACAGCCCTGCAGCAGGAAATTGTGTTGGAAATCGCCTGCGGGACAGGTGGGGAGTTCAGCGCCTAGTGCCAGTGCTCGACCTCAAACCCATGGTTTGAAAATCATCCTCTGTGGAGCTCACATCACTGCTTTAAAGTGTTTGAATGACACCTTTCTCCCCCAGATCCTGTCATCAGTATCTGGATGCTGGTCTTTTTATTTGTTCTTTTTCATCCCAAGCCCACTAAGAATTTTAAAACCAGAGGTGGAAAAAGGCCCTTCCTCTTCCCTGCTGGGAATGGCCACACAGCAGAGAAATGGAGATGATAAGTAGTCTGTGTTGTCAGGCATGTCAAGGCAGTATGATGGCAACACAGAAGAAGTTTGACTAAAAATATCCACCATGACAAATACCACAATAAAAAAAAAATAAATTAATATTTATAAAGTATTTAGACTAAAGTATTTAGATTTTCACTTTGAACATCACTTTTTTTTTTTGCAAGCTCAGATTAACATGTCAATATGTATATAATCAGGCCATTATTTTGAAAAATTATTCCTGTCATCACAAAACACAAACAGGTTTTTGGTTTTGATGCATTTTAGGTAAGAGGTCTGATTCTTACTCATGTGGCATTCTTTATGCTCTACCAGCAAGTTACTCTTTTTGCTTTATCAGAAAGGTGTAAAAAGGCTTTTGTATAAATATGGACTGGGAATGAAATTAGTTCATTCACAATATTGTTTTGTGAAATGGAATTATACTTCGTCTGAATCATGAAAGCTAGAAAAAATAGCTCAAATATTAGAGAAGTGACGCACTATGATACAAAACTCATGATCTTTAACATACATTGTTGAAATGTTCATGGCTTGTCAATAGTCCTCTATTTAGGTTTTCCCCCATAACCTAAATGTTTTGTTTTTGTAAAAAAAAAGTGAAAGAATTAGATGAAAAACAGCTAAACAATCCCAAATCCCCCTGCTTTCATGTTTGAACTGAACAACACAGAGCAGATTTTGCACTAGATGCCATGCTTGAGAACCATGAAAATCTTCCCAAGAATCTGTTTCCTCCTGTTGTTAAATGCACATAATTTTCATTACTGGTAAGGTTTGTACCTTAAAAAAATTAATTATCCTTTAAGAACACAAAGAATGTTTTATATTTTTGTTCGTCTAATGACTTAGTTGTTTGCTTCATCTAGTGGTAGGGTGGTTTGTGGCAATAGAGATCTTGTTGTAAGACAAGCAATCTGTCCCCTGTTTTCAGACCAAAGGAAAGGGATGTGTTATGAAATATTTCTTGAAAAATATTTTAATCATCTGACCTGCATATTTTTAAAAGAAACCAATTATTTAACTTGATAGTGTTTAATAAGGCACTGTAAAGATATAGCCTTGCTATATCAGTAAGTCCCAATAAGACATTTAATATCCTCCTTTTCACAATTACTGTGATTATTACTTCTGAAAAGTAGCAGCTCCTGTTGGTCCTGGGCCTGCAGGAACATTCTTCAGGTGTTATGCCTAGTTCACTTTTTCCCTCATTTCACTCGTGATGAAGACAACAAGAGCCCAGTCACATAGGTCATTGGTTTCCCAGACATGAGCCCCTGCTCTCTCCTGGGGCAGCAGCAGCACTAGGGAGCAGAGCACTCTGCATGTAACTCTCCTCTTCTCATGCATGTATTTGGATTTCAGATTTGCAGGTAGCCTCTGTTAAACTCAGGCGGAGAGGAAGGAGATTGTCTCACGGAGATTCACAAGCTTTTTGCTTTATTTATAGAGCATCCAAATCCAGATTATTAAATAGTACTGAGACACAAGCCTGGCCAAAACAGATTTTGGGATATACTCCTCTCCATCACACCAGGAAAAGATGTCAAAACACAATTGTGCTTTCAGTCTAAACATTACCAGCACTGTCAGATCCATCCTCAGAGAGAAGCCACGAAACAGTAGGAGGTTCAGTAAATGATCTTAACATCCTCCCAGAGCACCCCTCTGTCAGGAACTGATTCAGACAGACCCGTTTCAGGTTTGAACTGAAACTTCAGCACCAAACTCTCACCCCATAACCCCCATTTTCCACATTGGTGACAGGTGCCAGGAAGCCAAGAGAAAAGGAGCAGAGAAGAAATACATGGTGAGTTTCCAAACTGGAAGTACCAAAATTTGCCCACTGAAGCCTTGATTTGACCATTTTTTTTCTATATTGACAACTTCCGCACCATGGTACCTATCCAGGGAGGTGCAGCGATGCACTTACACAGCCAAGAGCTACTTTTGAGCCTCTTGGCCAAGAGGCCAGCAGTAGGCGTGCGGGAACTGCTGTTCCTGGCCAGAGAGACTGAGCTTGAGACTTGAGCCTTCAGTACGTTTGCATGCTCAGGACACTTGGACAGGAACAATGGTCCCTTGCAGGTCTTGTTTTGCTCAGACATAAGCAGCTAAACTCTTTCACTCTCTTCTCTGTACCTTTCCCTGTGATTATACCTTTCTTGTTGCTGGGTGGCCATAACATCACATCACAAATTGTACAGGGTACAAACACTCCTTTATACCCACTGAAAATACCCACCCCGAGCGGGCCCAAAACTGTGTCTGCTTTTTTGTCACCATACCACACCACAGGCTCAGAGCTGTCCTCTGCCACACAAAGAGCCAGACCCCACCCTATTAGTCACACTTGCAGAGCCCCCTGCTCAAGGCCAGGAGAGCTGGGTTTGGTCCTTTGGTCACACACGTGTCCCCTAGAGTTTGTTAATCCCATGGGGAAACACTGCCGATGAAGTCACCGTTCCTTGTAAGTGCTAGGACTGTTACCCACTAAAATACATGTATGAATATATAGGTAAACAAACATTGGGCTTCTCTACAGATCTCCAGCCTCATCAGGAAGTTCTGGTGTATACGGAACATTGAAATAAATTATATTACTTTCATAAAGATCAGGATACTTTAAAAGGTACTTCTGCTAAGGCATATTTGGAGAAAAGCGTGCAAAAAAGTGGTGCAATGTCACTACATCACCTTTTGTTGACAATGGCTTGAGGTGTAAGGAACCTTCTTTATTTTCTTCTCCAGCCTTCCATTCTTCCTCAGGCCTACAAAATGCTCTCAGACAGCCTGAGCTTATCATTTCCTCCCAGATAAGTTATTTCAGAGACTCAAGACTTTGCTTTCCATCTCCCAGACTGATCCTGTGAGAGCTGTCATAGCCCCCAGCTTCTGTTGCACCTGAAGAGATGTCCTTGCAGGACTTCAAATGTTTTTGAAAACTGCAACAGGAAATACAGCCAAAAGCCAAAGTTTGAAGAAGAGAGACAAGAGGTGTTAAAATTCAAGAACTGAAAGAAAGAAGATGGTGCAGAATTCCCTTCTGCTACTCTGGTTTTGTTGGTTTAGCTTTTTTAACATCTCAAAACTCAAGATTTTTCTCATTTCTAAAATAAAATGACCTTCAGCAAGAAAAGAAAATTTATTTCTTTTAGGAAGCACAAAGCTGTAAAGACAGCTAAACCAGGAAATATCCAGCAGATCTAGCCAGACTTCAGAATAGTTCAGTACATAGGCCACTGCTGCCTCATGCAAAGCTCTACCTTCCTCTCTCATCTTCCCCCATAAAAGCAGCTAGCAGTATCCCTCAGGTAGCCCTCGCTGTTAATAGCCTATGCCCCAGCCCTCGCTAATTGATTTAATGATGCCTCTGGGAGGAGCTAACTCAATATAATCCCTCCCTACCACAAAGTCCTTTCTATTTTTTGCTCAGCTGTAGCTTTTTGGGATTTTTGTGCTGGGTTGTGTCTGCTTTTCTTTTTAATAACTAGTTTGGTTATGTTTGTGGGGGTTTTTTTATTCCTTTGTATTCTTTTTCCATTATACTTTTCCACTTCAGTTTTCATGCAATTGCTTGTGTTTGGTAACACCCTTTGGTGGTTTCTACCCTCTCTGTCCTGTAGGATCTCCTGATGTTTCTCTTTCCAGCAGCAAAGTGGGATCTAAGTTTTTCAAACAAAAGGCAGCCGCTTTCTCTGCATTTACAGGCACTTGTGGGTGTTTGAACAACTCTAAAAGAGGATTTCTAACCAGATGGGAAGCCAATTTATCCTCATGAAAACAGAGTAGTGTTTGGTAAGTAGGAATAATACACTGGCTGGTTCTCTGTGCCTTAAAAATAACTTCAGAAGTATTAACCAGATTTCCACAGAAACAAATTGAGAGGGGCCTTTTCCTTTATACTGTCACCAGAGCAGAGCCTGGTCAAGGTTTGACTAGTTGTGAGGATCCAGGCTCTGCTCCACCTTTGTGGGTACCTGTGGAGCTGCACAGCCAGCTTTACCTGTGAGTACCTGAGTCCACCTTTGAAATGAGGGTGCAGCAGGCCCTGGAAGCCTTTGGTGGGGAGGGGAGGCTTCAGTGATGGCCACTATGAGCTGGGGAGAGCTGGAGGAGCTGCACCCTTCTCTGACAAGTGCCTTACAAGGTACGGTGCTGCAAGGAAAAATAAACTCAATAGGCTGTTGGCACAAGCAGGATAGGTTGTGTTCTCTTTCTTTATTTTTTTTTTCTTTTAAGCCTTGAATGTTTTTACTAGTTTCAATTTGATGAAACACAAATTTAAAACCCCAAAAATTTAAGAACATAGTCCTGGGAGGAAGGAATGGATTTCAGTGTTCTCAGCAGGGCTATAAATAGTATGTCAGCCAGCAGCATAACGGTTGCAACAGCTTTAGCCAGATTGCAGATCTGAAGGAAATTCAGATAACATTTAGCATGACAAAGGGATGTTAATTGTTATGAAAAGGAATGTCTTCAGATGTTTTGTTTGGTTTTTTTTATGATTATCTATTGTTTTTAAAAGTTCTTTTTATGACAGGTAATAAATCTTCTGTTTGGAGGTGTTACTGATAATCTGACTTCAGCACATGCTGGCAAACTATTCATACTGCTAATAAAATTTCCAATTAAATCCAGCAAAGTTTCTTGTTAACACCTGAAGGTTTGCAGCACCGTTTCTTGCTCAGGCCCAAAGCCTGGGAAAGCAGCTGGAACAACTATAGTCAGTGTGAGGAAAATAAGGATAATGTGTGAATTGCCTGCAAGGAGAGTAAGAATGGGGGCTGATGTTCAGGGATGTTATAGGCTGTCTCTTTTTGCCATCTGTAGGTTCTTGCTTCCCTATAGTTTATACTTGCCTATTTTCTGTTTCCAATCCCAGAAAGCAGGATGTAGAGGGCTGCCTAAAAGTTTCTTGAAATCCTGTTGCAGAATACAGGATCTGGTGCCATTCTTAACTGTTCTATCCACCCATCAAGTACTAATTGGATGCCCTTTACAAGATCATCCAAGTGGGTCACTGTCTTTAATGCCTAGCACAGCCAGGCTTTCACCAGTGAAACCTGCAGAGTATTTTGATCTTATTTGGAGTGTCCTCTTGTTGCTGTGACCTTGTCAGGGCTGCTTTGCCTGTCAGCCTGGTCTCATCTGCAGCCCTGTACTTGGGGCACCCTCTGGAAAGGATGACAGGAGTTTGAAATTTCTCTGGCTGGAGAAGAGACTGACTTTTCCTCCCATACTTTGCATGAAAGTTCAGACCAGCAGACAGCAGGGTAAAAGGAAAGTACTTTTAAGGAGAAGGAGGTCTCCAGTGATGGGGCACTAGCTCGCAGCTCTAGGCTGTGGGTGCATGGGGAGTTACATGGGTATGTCTTGGATAGTGACGGTGTTTGAAATGGTTCCTATTTTTATTATTTTCCACATTTTTATTAGCTGTCTTACACAGCCAGCTATAAAAAATGCCTTCCAACTTGCAGGGCTGTGCTGGTGTGCATTTGGGAATGTCCTTTATCTCAGCAATGAGGTACAAAGTATGGGTTTCTGGTATTTCTCATTCCATCCTGGAGCTGGCAAGGTGAATCCTCCCCACCACTGGCTCACCCTGACCCTCTAATCCCTTACTCTCAAAAGAGCTTTTCTCATGCAAAGCAGCAGTTAGTTGGGTTTAGAGTCCTGCTATTGCTCTGATGCCCTTAAACGGGCATTGGGCCAGGGCACAACATGGATGTACAGATGTGTTCCTTGTGGGGCTGGGACAGGTGAGGGCATCATCTCCACACAGGACATGATGCAAGCACCTTCCTCTGTGGTTACCCCAAAGCAGCTCTGGTTTCTGCAGCTGTACCTTGGAGTTGGTGCACTGACATTTTCCCTCTTCCTTTAAAAAAGAAAAATATCTAGCATTTAAACATTTCCTTTGGTAAAGGATGAAATGGAAAAGTAGGTCGAATTTGAAGGATCCCAGCCCTGACAGCGTCCCTTTTAGAACTCCAGACCCAGGTTTTTGGAGAGAGACAGAATATGACTGTAGCGGTGCTTCTCACGCTCATTTGCGCTCTTTATGTTCCTGTGTACAAAATCACCCTCAAAATACCCGGGATAAATTATATCCTCGTGCATTTAAGGGAAGGATTTGGTTGGCAGCAATATATTTACAAAACGAAGCTACCCTTTTTTCAGCTCTTTTGAAACGTAGCTGGGTTTTACCAGGAAGCAAGGTTATTTTTTGCTTTTAGATAGTCTAAGCTAAATTAGCTGGAACCTAATTACAGAATGCTTTTGATTAAAACCAGACAATGCGCTCTGGAAGCTAGGACCAAAAATGACAAGACTTTATGTCAGTGAAGGATTAACAAGGAAAAGAAAAATTACTGATTAATTTTTTAAATCAAATCAGGATCGCTCTTTGTATATGGAACAAAAGTTGCAGCGAAGTTGGTCAAACCTTTTGGACTCAGAAAAGCTTGGATTTCGGTAATATGAATTTTATTTTCATTGCACAGGCACAAAACTGAAATCCAAAGAAAAACACTAAAGATGATTTCTTCAGCTATTCTTAAAGATCAGGAGAGAAATAACTGTAAGTCTTGTGTGAGATCTGAAATCTTAAGATAGCTTGACTTGTAGACACGATACTTTTTGGTCAACATCAGCTGTGCAGCCAAACAGCTGGCTGCTTGCCTTAATCACTGAACCTTCAGAAAAGTGCTCTGTAATTATTTTCATACCACACTCTGAAAATAACCCTGCTTAAAGAAATTGTGCATGTTGCTAGAAAAACAAATGCTGATTCAACAAAGCTTTTAAAAATTCTTCTGTACCTTTATGTTAATACTGAGCAAAGGCCTCGTTGCTCTACTGATTTGAATTCTGAAGACTTTTGATTGTCTGTCTCTATCTGAGACTTTTTACTGTCTCATCTCTAAATGAGAGACATAGAGTTTTTTTCCCAAGCTATTTTGCTCTGAAACAAGCACATGTGGCTTTCTCTATGCAGAATGTTTTCAGCTTTTGAGAGTGGAATATTCTGCAGTACTATGGGATTTTATTTTACTGACTTTAACTTACATTGGGAAGGATTGATATCCCTGCTTGGCCCTATCCTCTGGACATAAAAAACCCTGGAACATTAGGGGTTTTTTGAAATTAGGTTTATTGAGGATTATTTATAGGCAGGGGTGCAAACCTAGAATTTGAAAATGGTACAAGGAAAGAGGCTTGTGAGTGCTGGAAAACATGGTACGGGAGCTGGCTGGGACCTAAGGAACAGAAACTAGTCTTTCCCACAGATCCCCATATGTAGTTTCTAGTCACATGGAAAGCAATTCTTGGCTATCTCAAGGCCTCATATTTTGTTGCTTATCTGTTACTAAATTTTAGAGTGAAGACATCAAACAAATGAAGCCAAGCCATGAAATAAATGACTGGTAATTGGTGTTAGGATGGGAAAGTGAACTCTCTTACTCCAGGAAAAGGTTAAAAGCTCCCTGGTGCAGAATACAGCCCCAGGGGAAAATACTGTAACCTATTTAAAATGACTGGTAGCTTTAAAAACAACAAAGATCCAAGAGATGGCACGAAACTCTCCCTTTCTGGAGATAACGCATTGCGAACAAATTTGATGGAGACCCCGAGAGGATGAAATGACCCTCGACAGTGTGGATCTTGAGAAGAGTGACAGGTAGAGTGTGAGACTGAGGCCTGGCTGGAGCTGGGAAATCTGGTGTGCTAAGTGCCATATGGTCCTCCTAGCACGTGTGCGAGACCTCATTTCCACACCCAACTGCTCACAAAAAAATAGCACTGGTGTTGCCTTAAATTCGCTTCAAACCGAATGACCTCACCGTCTGGTCCTTGCTGCTGCAGCCTGGATGACCAATGGGTGGTAGGCTTTGTGCTCTGCCCCATGGAAGGAGAAATGCCATTTCAACTATTTACTTTTTATAGGTGTGCATGTATATCTGGTTTACATTTAATGTCCAGCAGAACAAGAGAACATTCCCTAACATTTCCCCATTAGCAGATGGAAGTAAGATTTAAATCGAAGATGTCCCAAGCAAAGACAAATCCCTGCTGTCCTCTTGCAGCTCCTCAAGGCTGTTCAGCATATTCATCAGTGACCTGGATGAAGGGGCAGAGTGTACCCTCAGCAAGTTTGCTGATGGTACAAAACTGGGAGAAGCGGCTGACAAACCAAAGGCTGCGCTGCCATTCAGTGAGACCTGGACAGGCTGGAAACGTGGGAGAAGGGGAACCTAATGAAGTTCAACAAGGGCAAGTGTAGGGTCCTACACCTCAGGAAGAATAACTCCATGCACCAGTACAGGTTAGGGGCTCACCTGCTGGAAAGCAGCTCCCTGGAGAAGGACCTGGGAGTCCTAGTGGACAAGTTAACCATGAGCCACCAATGTGCTCTTGTAGACAAGAAGGCAAATGGTTTTGTGGGGTGTATTAAGAAGAGTGTGACCAGCAGGTCAAGAGATGTTCTCCTCTCTCTCTCCCCTGCCCTAGTGAGGCCACATCTGGAGAACTGTGTCCAGTTCTGGGCTTGCCAATTCAAGAGAGACAGGAAACTACTGAGGAGAGTCCAGCAGAGGGCTATGAGGATCATTAGGGGACTAGAACATCTCTGTGCTGAGGAAAGGCTGAGAGACCTGGGACTGTTTAGCCTGGAGAAGAGAAGATTGAGAGGAGATTTTACCAATATCTAAGGGGTGGATGTCAAGAGGATGGGACCAGTCTCTTGGTCAGTGGTGCCCAGTAAGAGGACAAGGGGCAACAGGCACAAACTAGAACACAGGAATTTCCACCTGAACATGAGACAAAACGTTTTTTACTTTGAGAGTAGGACCAGGCTGCACAGAGATGTTGTGGAGTCTCTTTCTCTGGAGACTTTCAAAACCCACTTGGACATGATCCTGTTCAACCTTCTTTAGCAGAGAGGATTGGACTAGATGAGCCCCAGAGGTCCCTTCCAACCCCCATCGTTCTGTGATTCTGTGAAGGCTGGCAGAGCTCTGTCTGCTGCAGCCCTGGGCAGGGGCAGCATTGCTACCAACCCCAAAGTTAGCATCCTCTTCTTGCAGTGACTGTTTCTCCATTCCCACAGGGACAATTTGATCCGGAGTCATGTACTCAGGAGTGCCGCTGGCACAGATGTGCCTACATTGATCTGCTCCTTGCATTGATCTTCTGCTTTTCAGTGCAGTGTAATCTGCAGTACACAGGTGTGGAGCAAAATGTTGAATTTATTTGACTTAGTGCTTGGAGGACACAGTAGGAAATTATTTGCCAAACTACAGGTTCAGGCGGGTCAGAAGTCTAACATGATACTTTTGATAAAGCTTAGGGAAGAAAACATTTCCATGGTAAGATTGAGAAGTAGGCACCTCTTGATGCTTTGCCTACTGATACGTAACATCTAACAACTGTAGTTCTTACATTTGCCATTAATCAGGGAAGCTTCCCACTCTGCACCCAAATGAAAATTCAGAGTACATGCTTCCTAGAAAGAGGAGAAAAATTGCTTGTAGCTGGACAAGATGCCAATCCTGAAATAAGGACTTGGGCTTTTAAATGTGCTGTATCAAGATTTGTGCCAATTAAATTTATTTTTCCAATGTAAGGAGTGAAGAGCACTAAAGCAACAGTGTCCTGTGGGGGACTTTGGCCCCTAGTAGTGACCCAGGACTGGCATCGCTGCTTCTCCTGCAGCACTGGTGGACCCTCTCCAAGGAAAGGTCAAGTTGGGATACTCTTGTCTTTAGGGAGCACACTCATGGTGTGAGATCCTGCCCCTGTGAAACACTTCTGGTCTCCTCAGACAATTTTTCATTCATTGTGGAGATTTGCAACTGCATCTCTAACAGCATTTTTTGGTTAATGCATGTCAAGCATAGCCTCACAGGTGTGAGAACAGTGAATATAATTTCATACTTTGGTGTATAGGTTCTTGCTGTATCTCCAGTAATTGCAGACATATCATCTCTGCTAGTCTGAACCTACGTTTCAGAGTGTGTTTTATTATGTAGTATCAGAAAAGTGTGAATCTTTAATGTTATTTGCAGAGCAAAGTTTGTGCTGGGAGACTCAAGAACTGGGAAGGAGATGCCCTTACTTCTGAGCTAACTATTAGCATGCATAAAGAGAGCACCTGTAAAAGCCAAAGAGAGACGCTCTGCCGGATTGAAGTACAAATGCTAACAGCAGCCACCTGGAAGACTTAGTAATGCCTGGAAGGGGCACTGACTATAAAATCAGGTTGCTGCTGTAGTTCTGCAAGGATTTCCAGCCAAAGAGGGTGCTGAGGTGGGGATGGCTGAGCACTGAAGAGCACCAAGTCAAAACTCAGCTGGGACAGTAGAAGGGGAATGGAAAATGCAGCACAAGGGAGCTCCTGCAGCTGCTGCAAGCCCAGGTATGATGAGCTAGAGAGCAGTGGGGAATACATCTCAATTTTCAAGAGGGCTCAGCTTGCCAGTGGTGAAGGTCTTAGGAATACTTGCTTTGATTTTTCTGCCTTTGAACAATTTTTGAAAACTGTAAATTCAAGCGCTACTAAAGATCTCAGGATTATAATAGGAGATAATTAGTAAAGCGTGAGTGAATTGGGCTCCCAATTCTCCGTGGCAGTCAATGGAGATTGGATATATGTGTTTTTCCAGAATATACTACCAATAAAATTAGGGAAAAAGGATTCTCCACATCTCCCCAGTCCACTGCTCAGTTATGTCTTTACTAAATGTTTCAGTATTTTTTTTTTTTAATTTCTCAGGAGGTTCTAGAACAGCTTCAATACATCCACAGCTCTAAGTCTCTCCATGAAATAAACCCATTAAAGGCAACAGCACGAGAGTCACGGTAAACTACAAGCAATGAAACTTCCTACAGCCAAGAGTTTTGGCAGTTGTTTGTGCTGGTGCAAGCTATCGTTGTCTGATATCAGACACCGGAGCTGGAGATCTCTGCAGGAAGAAGCATGGTTACTGTGCTCTTCTTCGGGACTGAACTAATTTCTTCCTCAGGTGCAAAAGTTGAGGGCAGGTGGTTTGCAGTGACCAGACTCTGCAGCTCCGCACCTGTGGGAGAAGTTCTGGGTAAAGGACAGAGGGGTAAACTGTGTGTCCCTGCCTGCTTATGCCTTTGGAATTTGAGGGATGCTCTGTCCTTGTGTGTTTGTGAAGAGATTCTGCCTCCTGTGGCACTAGGCCACCAGCAGGCAGTTACTAGAATTATTGAGAATTGTTTTGTATTTCCTAGAGGTTGTTTTAAATAAATGCCTACTTGATAACATTTTGTAAAGACAACTGCTCCATTTTTTTTCCTGTTTTTTCTTCTAAGGCAGAAAAAGGGAGGCACAAAATACAACATTTTCTTGTCAAAATACCATTTCAATTTTTCCTCAAAGTTGATAGGGTACAAAATAATAAAAACCCCTGCACCCAGTCTCATTGCTATGACAGGCTTCAGCTGGGTCTGTTGCAGATCCATGAGTGACACAAAATCCTCTGCCTCGAATTCCAGTGAAACCTTCAGAAATGCATTCCCACCATGTGCATCTCACTGACTCCAAGAATACATTAGATTTTTTTATTTTTTTTAAATAGAGCTCTAGTCTGAGCAAAACTCGTTGACTTATTAAACTTTTTCAGATGGCTGACTCCTTACAGAACATAAAAGCTTCAGGTGTTTTTTCAGGCAGGCATTGCAGTCTTTGACCTACTTAGGGCCCAAATCCTATTTGAGCACTAGTGTCCTTCTGGTGGCACAACTGGTTGTCACAGTGGCAGTTAAGTGAACATGCGGAAGTTTGCAGAATCGGGACGTAAATGAAGTTGTTGGATAAGTGCTGTTAAACAGGGTGATGGGTTTGTGCCCTCAGCACTTTCCTGAGCCTTTGCTGGGGCAGGACCTGGCTCCATCACAAAACCCTCATGGTGACGTTTTGCTGCCACAAGGAACTGGAAAGGCTGTCAGGAAGCAAGGGCAGCACAAATGTGGACAGAGGCAGGGAACCGCTGCTCTCACCAGGCTGTGCTACCCAGAATGTATTATAATTATTAAGGCTATGTTGGGAAACGAGGCCAGAACCAACAGCAAGACAGAGAACGCTGTTCTGCTGTCAAGGAAATGCTACAACAGCAGGAGGGAGCGAGCTCTTTGCGAGCAGGCAGCGAGCTGCAGCCCGGCTGCCGCGGGCGGCAGCAAGTTCGCCCCGGGAGGGCGAGAGGGGAAAGAAGGACACGGTGCAATGTGGTGCCATCCCTTGTTTTCCACGAAAATGCGAAGAGTTTCTTTGCAGGCGCTGGAGGAGGCAGTTTGTTTTCTTATTTTATTTTTTTTTTTTTCCTCGATATGTTCCTACCCCGAAATAATAAAAATATTTTTTTTAAAAATAAAGAATGCTAATTTGAAAAGTGGCGGGGTGCCGGGCGGGGGCCGGGGCGGCTCCGCG
>VWZK01015963.1:652798-802729 GCA_013396935.1 Baryphthengus martii
ACGATTTTAAGAAAAAAAAAAAAAAACGGGAAAAAAAATTTAAAAAATCTCGTTATGCGTTTAGCAAACTTGTCTCTGGGCCGAGCGGGGAAGGAGGCAGATAATTGGTTTGCGGAGCAATGTCAGGGTTTGTTGCTCTGATGCTCATTCGTAGTGAAGTCTGCAGGTCAAATGACATTCATCGCCAGTAGGTCTGCGGGAGGAGAGAGCCTCTCTGAACGGAAAGTTCAGAACATGTCATGGAGGATTAATCACGTTCCCCTAACGCTGACTGGCTGGGGAATTATGTAAGCTGCATATTTTGGGGGGCGCGTCCGCATGTGGGTGCGTTTATGCACCCGCCGCAGGCAGCCCAGCTGTGAGGTGTCGGTGAGGGGCTGTTTTGGCGGGCTGGGGCAGCTGCCTGTCCCGCACCCAGTGCCTGCCTGTGATCAGCAGCTCTTCTCCTCCACTGAGCACTTCGAAGCACCAGGTCCTGCTAAGCTGGGTGATGGGGATGTGGTGGTGCCGTGGGCTTGGGAGGAGGTGTCCCCTCAGCAAGGTGACCTGCATGAAGAAGAATGAACAAGGTCCCTTGCGTTCCTTGTACTGCGCTCCCACAAACTCACCTGTTCCTGCCTTGAGGAGAAGTTGGGACGTTCAGGGGTTGAGCCCTGGACACTGGTCCAGGATGCTTCAACTGCTCTGCTGCACTTACCATGGAGCAGAAGATCAGGGAGAAAAGCTATTTCTATGGCAAATAGCAGCTGGGAGCATGATCTTTTGACCATCTGTCCAGCAAAGCTGTGCCTGGTGGTGGTTTGGAAGCAACCTCCTCTGGGCAGGGCTCTGGGACAGTGGATGTGGGCTGTGCCCTCGAGGAAGTTCTCCCTAGTGCATTGACATCCTCAGGACAGCAAGCGGGAACTCTTTTTTTTCTTGGCAGTTTGCTAGATCTGTAGTTTCTTCCAACAGCCAAATATAAAAGCTGCCTTTGTTATGGTTGAAAGCCCCACGTAGAGCTCTTCTGGCTGCTCTATCTGCACATTGCCTGGTTGTGTATATTATATATATATATACATGCATATGCGGCTGTATGTAAACAGCTTGTCTGACACCGCTGAGATGTATCAGTCCTTGGCCACAAGGGAATGAAGGAGAAGGGTGCAAAGTGTATTAACATTTAAGGTCGTCTGAGAAACTACTTTTTCCTCCTTTTTGGTATGTATGTGTGTATAGAATTAAGCACATTTTAGTGTATGATATCTCAGCGTGGAAGACCTTTTTTTTTTTTTTTTAAATATACTTGAAAGGTTTTTTGGATTACCCAAATTCCAGCTCTTACTTCATCTTATTGCTCCCATCTTCCTTCTCCTCTCACCATGCCTACCAGCTGCTATCCACCTCTCTCTACCATCTCCAGTCTCAAGTGTTCATTTCTCCATCAGACTCCTTTTATCAGCCTAATTATAATTTTAAACTTCAAAAAAAGACTAAATGCTTCAGCCAATTCTGTGGCCACTTCCCCATTCCCCAGCAGCCTCAGAGCACTTGATCAGAACAGTCAAATTACACCACTAATTGCTGGATTTACAGCTGTTTCATTTCAGGTGTTAAATGATGTGTGAGTGGGGTTTTTATGCAAAAAATGCTGGTGACAGTGGAATTTATTACACCTGCTCTTGTTAACGCTGATGGGTTTTTCAGAGCTTTTCAGTAATCACCTGTCAGAGGGTGTGACCAGTGTCAGGTGGGTGATGTGGCAGCTGAATCCTAACGCCCAGTTTTACGGAGCTTTAGAATTTGGGAAAACAAGTGCAAGCAATTTTAATGTTGTCTTCTTTTGGCTTATTTGTCATCTAAAAGGGAGGTGTTAACTTTTGCTTTTGGAAAACTTACACTTTTTTTTAATGCCTATTTTCCAGAAAGCTAAGTTTTGGATTTCTAGTGTGAAAAGCAAGCAGGTAGGACACAGAGGTGGGGAAAGCCCTTTCTGTAATCTAAGGAGGGGGAAACTGGCATTTCTGCCCTGTTGTTTGTGTACTGTAGCCCATATGCTACTCATGGCACCTTCTAACACCTCCCACTTGAGTCCTAGATTGCATCTGCAAAGAAATAAAGTTCATAGCCCAGCTGGTGATGCAGCAGTTCTGGGTGTTGGGTGGCTCTTGTGCTCAGGGGGAGGCTTCGTGGTATAGCAGCACAGATGGCAGAGGTATGGGGGTTCCTCAGACAGGCTGTTAGGGTGGAGATGGTGGTAGACCAAAAATGGCCTCACCTAGTGCGAGCAATCCGGCCTTGAATTTGTGCTCTCATCTTTTGGGCAGTTTGGGTAGGCCCACAGCAGCTCAGGGGTCAGAGTGTCTTTAATAAACCTCTTGTACAACAGCGCCACTGAAATTGTGTATTAACAAGTGCAAACATTTGCAAGTCTGGAGATAGCTGAGATGGCTGTAGATTTATCAGATGTGAAACTGTAACTGTTGTGGAATTAATCTGTAAGTAGAGCTGAGTGTTTAATCTTCTAGTCTGGCTCAGACGTGGACCTCTGTCTTGACGAGCAGGGACTTTATCTGACCTTCTTCAATCTTCTACTTTGATTATCACCTAACACCCAGAGACCAGATGCTGAGACAAGATTGATTCTTCTGAATACCCACAGCACTGTAATAGGTTTTCATTTGTATTTCCCGTGTACTTTGTAATCTTATTTTCAGCTGAGGAATTACATTTAGAAGCCATTAAGAGACAGCATTGGCTCGGGTCTGAGAAAGGTTAAGAGAAAGAAAAAAAAAACCCAGTGACTTGTAGCAATTAAGCAAGAGTTGGCTTATTTGAACTGTACCTTGATAATAGATTGTGTGCTTAGAGTGTGTCGATCACAGTTGAGGCTTGGAAGCTTGCACACAACTATACGAGATAGGCCCTGGGTGTTTCCAGCTTTGAAGTTAACTCTTGCTTCATGGCACGTGCTGGAGGCAGGTGAAAGCTGTTTAAAAGCTGTGTTTGCTCTTGCTCCTCTTTATTCCCTTGGACATTACTCCACAGATCTTTGCGTGAGAAGAGGATGTCCTTCTGAAACTTGTTTCTTGTGCTAATCTACTGTGGCACTACAACCGGTTGCAGTGTCACAAACACTACTACAACTTCACTTGAGAAATGACTCCTATATGCGTACCTGACAGTAATGAATAAGGAAAGATGAAAGAGAAGAAATATGTTCATTCGTCTCCTTGGATTAATTTCAGTCCTGTGGATCACTGGATGTGTCTAGACTGCTTCCATTGGGGTCCACAAAAAGTGAGAAAGACAAGCAAGTTTGTCTGTTGTAGGTCTCTCTGGAGCCCTACAAAAGCAAGCGAAGTGAAAAGCAGGGCTCTGGGCATCGCAGTGTGATGCGTGCACGAGCTACCCTATGTACAATCAGGTGGTTACCTGCAGAAATAGTTGTGTAAAAATGGAAACTCTGTATCACTAGGCTGAGGTTTTTAATTACTTCTGATGCTTCCTTGGAGTGATTACTTACCTCCTGCAGACCCAAAGCGACTGCCGTGTGTCTGTTTTCCATATAAGATAACAGGAGCTGCAGTGCTGTCCATCACACCTTCCCCTATAACCCTTGATAAGCAGCAGAGATGTAGAAATGCCAGAAATGCCACTGTTTTGCGTTGGCAATCACTGTGATTGCCTTCCTGATTGTCTGCAGATTGTTGTTATAAAATAAGATGCAACAAGCTCCCTGCTCCACCACCTTGCTGCCCTATCCAGGCTGATAGGGGCACAGCAGAGTGGGTATTTTGGGCACAAAGACCATAAAAGTAACTCTGTCTAAGCCAGCGCTGCCTCTGCCAGGGCAGATGTGAGTCATTTATGTTGTGGGGCAATTCTTGTGAACACTGGGACTTTTCTTGATAGGACAGCTTGCAGGTGAACGTTAAGATGTTCGATGAACCCAAATGAGTCTGAGGAGTTGTTTTAATTCTTGCATTTGTGCAGAAAAAATACAGGCCTTGTATGACTGCAGACCATCACTGCCCATGAGCACCTTCGTAGGATGCGCCAGAGATTTCCAAAGCGGTGCAGGGCATTTGGACAACAAGTGCCTATTGATCTCTGGTGGAAACTGGACAAAGGAATTACAAGACGGTTTGAAAAATCTGTGTGTACGTGGACCAAGATAACCTTGCGTTGCTTCTCTGCCTTTATGGTGTGATCATTTCATTGGTGAGTCAGGAAAAAGACCCGGCTGTTGCCAGCCTGGCAAGAGTCAAGCTTGCTTTGATTGTATGGATTCTGAAAGGGTTAGCACCCCTTGCCTTGAAAACAGATGTGTATTTGGAAGGCTGAGGGAATCTGAATCTTGAAAGACTGATAATAAGTCTTGTCTTTTGTCCTCATGCTGATTGCTCATCTGGCCATGGAGTGCTTTGTTGGATTATATTTACATGCCTATGAATGGACGTAAGTGGCTGCATGCTTTCAAATGTGTCCTAGAAAAGCCTAGATATCTTGAGATGCTGAAAATAAATGGGAAGAAAATTACGAAGGTAATGCTTGTGAGGCACGTGTGATGAGTAGTTTTCTCTGTATAGTGTATTATGGGCCTGAGATATTTTACAGTTGCTTTGAGACTCTTCATCACATTTGCTTGTGTTTGGTTTTTGCATAACCAGAATGCTGCTGTCTGCTTTGGCATGGGCAGAGACTTTAGGTGATGAAGCAGGGTAACCTTGCTGAAGCTTAGTGCTCCTTGTGGATGCAGGGCTGGAGAGCTGAGTGTTTAATCTTCTCTACTCTTATATTTAAAGAAAAGCCTTAATAAAAATAATATTTCTTTCTGTCTGCTGATGTTGCTTATGCAATGCCAGGACGAGATGCTATATTTAGTGCTGGGTCCATCCATCTTGATATGTAAGATACACAAACATATACAAAAAATGTATTGTCGTTTTTTTGGTGTCTGCCTTGGGATGTAGGTACCTAGCTGTTCTTGAAAGCTTGATCCCAATTACTGCCTCAAAGGTCTTGTATGTGTAGCATCAGGTCAATAAAATGTACCACTTAATCAAAAAATGTAAATCCATTTCTATGGTATTTTAATATTAGAAAGGTAATTACCGTGTAACGAACCCTTCTCTGTAAGCTGTCATTAATTGGATGATTTCTTTTAGGCAACTTAGCATAATGCATGCAAAATACACTGCAGCTCCATACAGACAAAAATTGCCATAGTGAAGCAACGGGTTGTGAGTGTCCAATAGACTCGAGCCCTGGGAACAGGCTTGATTGGTCCTTGTCTTTGGACCTGCAGCTTGCGAACACGTGTTAGGGCACTGTTAATCTGCTGGCAGGGAACTCTGCTGGACAAGTTATTTTTGTATTAAGAAGAACTAGGAAATGGATTTTGCCATTAGACATCAAGCTCTGTTATGTGTGATCGGAAAGATCTGAAAAGTTTTTGTAGCCTCACTGAAGCCAGATGTGAAAGCTATTTGTCACTCTGCCAGGCGGCCTGGGATAAAGGCAGCAGAAGCAGTAACAGTGACTCCATGGTATTTTATCTTGAGGTCTTAAAGTCTCCACTTCTGGGAGTCTTGTGATTCTGAAATGTTTGGCTTTGATAAGCTATATGCTTTTGGATCCAGGCTAGCAGAAGAAGAATGTAAGCCCTAAGGACCCAGAAGCCCCGAAAACCCAGAAAACAATTGAAAGAGCAGAAAATTTGTCTTGTGATCCTGTGGTTTTACCCAGACTGCAGAGAGCTGGCTGTTCTGCACGCTGGTCACGTGGACGTTTATCTGTGTGCATATCTTGTTGGAAACTGAGAACTGTGATAATCTTGTCCCATCAAATAGTTGCTGTTAAACTGGTACAAATGCTGGTACAAGCAAGGAGGGAAGGAGAAAAGGTCATCAATGCCTGACCACATCGCAACTAAATGATATCTTTCATCTGAAAAGCGCCTGCCATTTTCCACTTAGGCTCATGTGATTGTGGAAGAGTTGATTTTAAAAGGTCACCTAACAATTAATTTAAATCCTGGTGATTTTTAAGCAGCCCAGCGTGGGACCTACTATAAATGAGTTATGTAGGATTAGCGTGTATGGTTCAGATACAGTGCTCTGGGAGGCAGGAGTTTTTGGAGTTATGTACTGCTTCTGTGGAAATCCCTGGGTGAATCTGGTAAAATTTCCTCATGGTGAGCCACCTACTTGATGGCAGAATCTGCTGGTGTTATCCAAATGTGACTATCTGAAGCATTAGGAATAGCAGATGAGGAGGGAGACTCATTAATGCTAAATTTTTTTTATATGTGCAAACCAGGTTTCTATGAAAGGAAGAACAAAAATGATCTGACTTTCAAACTGGCAAGAAGATGCATGGAGATAGAGGGTTCTGCCATTAGACATACACAGTTAAAGTCTCCTTGCCAGTTTTCATAAGGGAGATGTTTCAGTCATCACTCCTGTAAATCAGCATCTGCATAATTGGAGCCTGGGGTAAAAGGCCTGCATGTTGACATCTCTGGATTCATATGTTGCAGTCAGGGGAGGACAGGCTTGGAGATGCTTGTGATAAAACTCTTTCATCATTTGCATCCTGTGGTCCCTGGATTCACCTGGATTCACGGCACTACATGTGATGCCAAGGGACTGGAAACCTCCTGGTCACTGGCTGAAGTCTCCACTCTGCTCTGGGAGAGAGGACCTCCTCCTGATGTGGAAGGAGAGAGGCAGAAAGCGGGTAACACCGGGCTCTGCACATGGCTGGCAACTGAAGGCACAGTGCTCCCGCCACACTGCTGCAGGGCAGCTTTCTCCTGTGGCACCAAATAAAAGTGATGAAGTAATGTTGTGGTCCTGGGATGCAGTGTGGAAAACAGCACTTGGCTACCTGGCTGGCTGTCCAGCCCTACAACTGGCCAAAGGTGTCTTAATGGCTTTTATTCTTGGGGGATCTGCAAAATGATGTAAAGAAAGAACATTGTGGAAAGGAACATACAGTGTGGAGGTGCTGCTTCCAAGGTGTTTGTTCAAAGTGGCATATGTACTGCAAAGTGTGACATAGTTGCTAAGGTGACAGCTTGGTTGCTTTTTGGCAAAAGCAAAAGAACACCGAATATAGACAAACTGTAAGCTTTGGCTTTGTTTGATTTGCACAGTATTATCTTCTGGCCATTATAGGCACTTCTTGGGTTTGGAAGCAGTGTTTTCCTCTTCTGAATACTTTACTTGCTCCCGATTCTCAAGGAAATGCTTAAATCACTTTAAATGATGGGAATTTCAGTAATTGTCCATCCAAATGACAGCATTGAAAGGGTTTGGTAGTGACATTCAGTCAAGTAAGGATGTATTCTCCAAGAACCTTTTATATACAGAAAAAATATTAGATGTTGCCTCATTAGCCACCTATGGATGCAAGCACATCCATGAGTACCCAGTGCAGAAGAATTTTGCAAGTAATATTTGCATGCATTTACATACTGTTCAAACCTAAGCTGAAATGCATGGAGAGGTGAGAACTCCTGTCAGTCAGGCTCAGAGGTTGGTTGAGGTGAGAGGGAGCGAAATCCAGGTAGGGACTCTGGCATCAGACACCTCAGTTACTGTCACGGCTGAGTATTTTCGTAGTGCTTCTAGGGAAGAAGGATCAGCAGATTAGACTGATGTGGCCCCCAAGAGAGGGGGTTTTCCAGATGAGCAGCCGTCTGTGCCGTGAAGCAATGTCATGGTCCTCAGCATGGAGAGGAAAGCAGAAAGGTCTCACGAGCCTAATGCCAACTTAAAGGTGTGGAGTACGTGCATGATCCAGGCAAAGTGGCCAGGAAAGGCTGAAGTGGTCAGTGCCCTTTATTGTTTTACCTTTCCTTTCTTTATGATGTTCTTTTTGTTAGATAAATGCATTTCTTTGATCAAGAAGTTCTGTCTGCACCTTTTCCAAAATGCCTTAGCATCTGGGGAGAAGGCTGTGTTAGAGGTAGAGCCTGAGGGAGCTGCTGAGCTAACCCTGTGGGGAGCAGAAAGTGCTGCAGCCTGAAGCTTGGGATAAAGGTCAGGGAGAAGCTCTGTGGGCTCCTGTTCCTAGATAAATGCTGATGTAGACATCCCAGCAGTTTGTTGGTGCCATCACAAGGCAGAAGTTAGCAAGGAGAAAAACTGTGGAGGAGAAAGATTTCAATAGTGTTACACATTTTCAGATGAGAAGTGTCCCAGACAGTCCAGACCCACTGTCAGAAATAAGTCTGATTTGATTGTCTTGCAAAACTTCCAACCTGTCAACTTGATCTTTATTCCATGAGAAATACCAGAGTCTGCTGCAAACAGCCTTACTGAATATTCACTGGAAGTTCTCAAATACAGAACTATGGAGGGTGAAATTCTGCCCAGAAGATCTCAGAAAGAAATGCTACCTAGCGTTGTCAAGATCGTTGATACATCAGGGAGTAATTTATAGTAACAGCTCTTTAGTAGCTTTCTGAAGTTCAAAAAGAAGTTTATTGTGTCTATCCTCATTCTTCACCTTTCCTGATGTTAGTGCTCTGCCCCTCTCTGTTACTTCTCAAGTGATGCAAATCCAGAGTATCTTTGGCTGGAATTAATAAGCCTCAGCTCAAGTCCTTTGACACTTGCGTATTAGGTACTTGTATTAGGGCCCTGTGTTTGAGACTGCATTTGCCAACCATACTAATATTAGATGACAAGCCTCCATTACACCCCAAATAAGTAGCAAAATCTTCCTTGCCAGGTTCCTAAAAACCAAGAAGACAACTGGCTTCTTGGTTCTGCCTCCCAGCTGTTGCCTGTATGATGGCCTATGGCTGCCTTCAGAGTCCAAGTCCAAATACCCCAGGATGCCAGGAAATACCTTACAGTTATTTCATAAGAAAACTTGAGCCTTGCTTGAACTGTTTTCAGAATAATCTTCTCCCTGGTCGTGTGCTGGAGGTGTGCTTGAAGCAAAACAAGACAAGTCCCTCATCTGAGTAAGTTTAAAACCACATAGTTGCTTACCTCTGCTGCTATTCACACAGAGCATATACTGCATCCAAAAAAGAACTGCTCTGCATGAGTTTTTTACCCCATTTAAAACAAGCTTTGTATGGAGCGAGTGGTGGCTGGGAGCGGTTGAACATGGCAAGATCACAGCTCCCTGTGGAGAGTATAAGGGAAAACGATGCCCTTGGGTATATGTCGTGCCCAGCCCAATGGGGCTAAGGTTTGACACTGGAAATTGGCTCGTTACTGCAGAATATGGATATTGTAATAATTATCCTTTGGAGTTGAGTAGTTTCTCCAAGTGCTTTTTTAGAGACTATGCTTGAAAGCCAAAGCAAGTGTGGGATTCCCCCACCGCCAAATCCAGCAGCCGATAAATCCGGGAGAGCTCTCCAAGGGCAGTCAGTGTGCTGGAGTGGAATTAGGTCCCGGTTTGAAAGAACACGCCTGCCAAAAAATTAAACAATGGATGCCTTCCTGTTCAATTTGAACATTTAATTAAATTCTTTGCTGCTATGTGCCTTTGATCTCAACGAGCTGATATACATGGTGTCTGCTGTTGTGTCGTAGCGACGTCTTGTTCTAATCTTGAAGGCAGATGCAAGGGTGCGTTTGAGTACAGATAAAAGTGCAAAAGCTGCACACTGCCAAGTACCGAGTGCATTGCAAACTGACTTTTCCAAGCAGTGACCAAAGCATGTGGACAGGGAGTTTATTCATAAGTATGGCTCAGTAGAGCTTCTTTCTGGACATCTTCTCTCTCCATTTTTAATCTACTTCTGTAAATGGTGCTGCAAGAAGAGATTCCTTGATGGAATTACTTATTGAGAGGGTTGAGGCCAGAAGCTGAGGTTTTATTGCAAAACAGAATCAGTTTCAAGTAGGATAATAAAGTTTGATCCCTCAGAGAGCATAAGCAATGCTGTGTGGCACTGACTGGGCACATCTCTCGATTAGTCCCAGCACTGGGACTTGCAAAGAAGAGTCAACATTTTTTTTGAGAGGACAACTTTTTTTTTTTTTTTTTTTGTGAAAAAGCAAGTGAGTCGAAAATGCAGAAAATGGTTTTGGTGGAAAATTTTCATCTGACTTTTAAGATAATGTGTACATGGTGATGGTGCAGTTGGTGGTTATATTCATAGAATCTCAGGATACCAGGTTGGAAGGGACCTCAAGGACTATCTGATCCAACCTTGCCTGGGAAAACCAGTCTAGATAAGGTGACCCAGCACCCTATTCAACGTTGGGGACTCCACCAGAAATTATTACAATGCCTGATTGTCCCTGTGAAAATTTTTCCTCCCGTGTCTAATTGGGATCTCCCCAGGATTAACTCGTACCCCTTACCCCTTGTCTTTTCCATGTGACTCCTTGTAAAAAGAGAGTCTCCAAAAAGAAAGTCTCCGACTTTGTAGTCACCCTTTAAATATCAGAACATGGTGATAAGGTCTCCCCTAAGCCTTCTTTTTTCTCAAGGCTGAACAAACCCAATTGTCTTTGCCTTTCCTCAGACAGCAGGCATATTGTGTGCCTAGCCCTTTTTCTGATCAAACACCGAGTTTTTCTGACCTGCCCAGAAACAGCACCGTCTACTTAGCAGAGAATCATTGAGCCACGTTCATGAGCCTCCTTGTTTTGCTGGGTTGGCTCCGCGGGCTGTGCGTGCTCCTGCTGCTGCCGTTGCAGCCTGCCACTCGTGGCAGGCGGCTCTGCAGAGAGGACACCCATTCCAGCACAAAATCTGTGCCTGTCCAGATTGTGAGGCCCTGGCAGGCAGCAGGAGCTGGCTTCGCGGCGGGCCGACATATGCAGGGGACGCCGGGTGTGCCACGCGGCACAAAGCCTCCTGTCGCCGCTGCCACGCGCATTATCGCGCGTCCCAGGGAGGGACGATGCTGTGAAAACGAGCTCCTTCCCTGCAGTCCTCTGTGGCCCGGCGGCACTCCCCACTGTGGGGACCGAGGGCTGTCACTGCTTTTTGGGTTTTTTTTTTTCTTTTCTTTGGTTTTTGTGGCAGGACAACAGCAGCAGGAGACTGAGATGGGGCTCGGGTCTTGTGCGTAGAATTGATCCAGCACAGCTTACGTTGCTGAGAAGTTAAATAGAAAGGCTCTTTCTGCCATATAGCTTGCCAAGACATTGTTCAGTCATCTTTGAAAATAGTTTTCTGTCTTTTTGTTTATGTTCTCTTTAGTGCTGGCCACCCATGGGTGTAGTGTTGGTTATTAATGCAGCTGAAGACACTCTGACAGAACGAATAAATGTTTTTTGCACAGCTTAATCCCCCAGAAGTAGTGACTCAGCAATGATCAAACGTCTCTCATGGGACTAACAGTTCCCAGCTATTCTCGACTTGCAATAAAACCTGCGTGTCACTGGGCTGCTGGGAGGCAGGGCTCGAGTACCCCACATCCGTATTACTTCTGCACGGAGAGATTGCTAAGCATGTCCTGGGTGTTAGGACAAGAGTACTCTTGCTTGGTTTAAAAGAGATTTTTTTTCCTTCTGGAGATTTTTACACTCCACCCCGTGATGCGCTTTGGGATGCATTCAGCTTTCTCTTCTGAATAGGGCTCCAGATGATGGAAATAAATTATCATAAATTAGAATAGATTGCACTCTTCAGCATCTCTACATCTGTCATTATGTTTCTTTAACAGTTCAGTTTAACATTTATACACACTCTGACAGCAGCTACTGGTGTGTATGCTATAAATATTGGCTTGGAGAAGACATTAATGGCGTTTAGGTAAACGTTTGATGCCGCTGAGATTCTGTTCCATATGGTGATACGCAGCAAAATCGGATTCGATGTGCCACGTATAGCGCTCATGTGTTCCCTATAGACTGGCCTCCTGGCATCTCATCGTCTCATCTTACCGCCTTACCAAGAAAGCGCAGGTGCCTTCAAAGAGGAAAGTGAGCTGCTTGCAGTCTGTATGGTTTTTACCACCTATGTCTTTTGCAATGTTTAAAGCAAACATGTAGCATGCACAGGTGGGAAGGGCCCAGGGAAAGGAGATGTCCCGCAGAAGCAGCGGTCAGGAATTAGACAACAAGCTATGGGAGCGCTCTGCTTTTAACATGTGTGAAGAAAACCCCACGGGATTTTCTGGTCAAGATGCCATTTCATTAGACAGTAACTGTGGAACAGGGCAAAGGCTTTGTGTGTTGGTTGGTGACGGTTGCTGAACCCGCAATTTGTCACACTTAACCCCCGGTGAAACTGTCACTCAAACCACATATGAGAAGCACGGCTTAAGGGTTTAAGGAGTCTGGCTCGCATCCCACTGAGTTGCAGGAGAACATATAGCCAAGACCATCACAACAAGAAGCAGGAAGAAATATATTCTGATCCCTCTGATGTTCCTTCCATACTTCAACAGAATCCGAATGTCTCCCAGAAGTGGTTTGGCTTTGTTTAGTTGGTTTGGGGTTTTTTATTTGGTTTTCGTAGTTGCAACACTGTGCTTAGCGTAGCCTGATGATGTGGCTGCCTCCTCTGCAGTATTCCTCTGATTTACCCCACTTTGAAGCTAGTGTGAGGGTAAGAAGTGTGTTGTCTGGCTCAACACTGTGGAGAGGTAGTTGGGGTAAAGCAGCCAGGCAGCCCAGCCTCTGTGCCTGATGTGGGGTCCTGGGAAACATCTGGCTCATGCTGGCCCTGGGGCACATCTGCCGCAGAGAGGAGCGCGGCTGCTTCATTTGCCCCTGTGTAATGCAATGTAAGTAATGAAGTAATGTACAAACTGGCTCAAAGCAGAGCAATCTGAAGAGAAAGTGCTCTTCACACTGTAAATTGCTGAAGGTCTTTATGATGCCAGTGAATTAAAAATCTGAGAAGAAAAAACCCTCCAGTGCTGTAAGTTCAAGATGCATCTTTTAAAAGCTGCTGGTGGGGAGGGGAAGAGATAACTTATCAGAATGGAAATGGATTTGAACTCTGTATCTTGTACAGTTCTGGCTTACTGCAAAGAAAACAACGTATTCCCTGTCATTTAGAGAGCTGGAGAAATTTTTGTATAGCCTGAATGGGTTTCTGTGATAATGTTACCCCTTTTGATCTGAATCGTTAGCCCGATTTTCAAGCCTTTGTAGGTTGTTTCTTTTAAAAGACGTTGCTTTAGATGTTTCTGTGATGCACTGGCGATAATTTACACCAGCAACGTGGAGGTGCCTGGTGTGCTCCGCATCCACTGAGGCGCCCTGTGTCCACAGCCTCCTTCCCCCCTGGCTGGGCAGAAACTCTACTCTTACGTTTTCTCGAGTGTCCAGGTTTCATTCTTGTTCTAACTGCCTGTGTGCTGCTTCTGCCTCAACTTTCCTCTTCTTCCTGCCTCCTGCAGAAAAAAATGTTTTGCAAAACCGGTAGCAAAATCCTTTTGGCCAGGGCAAAATCTTGCCCGTGATTTTCCTTTGAACAGCTAATTGTGTCTGTCTGAGCTTGAGGCTGGCATTTATGTCACTTGAATGATGCTTTAAAGGAACTAAACTGTATTTAAAGAAAGGCAGCATTTAGGTTGCCCTGATATTAAAGGCATTTTAGCCCAACCAACTAGATTTCCTGGTGAGCCTTGCTTCAGCAAGGAACCCTTCAGCCTCCTCCACACTGAATGAGAAGCTGGACTCTAAGGAGCAGTTTCAAAGCATTGAAACTCTTTTATCATTGTTTGTTGTGTTTCTTTTCTGCATTTTTTTGGCTCTTTGAGGCCTGAACGCTTCAGGCCTGGGTGCTCTGAGTGCAGCCCCTACCACACAGTTCTGACAGGCACGGTTTTTTCCATGATGCTGTCATAAAAGCAGCGGAATTTGAGAAGGGATGTGCAACGGGAGGAAATTCATATGAACATTCTGCATTGGATCACTTGGCATGAGACCAGCTCCTTGAATTGTTTATTTAATTAATTGCGTGATTTAAATTTAGCTGTCATCTAGACTGTAAAGATACTCTTGGGAGGAGGTAAGAGAAAGGAGCCCTTACTCTAGGTGGGTTTTTTTTGTTTGTTTTCAAATATAAATGGTGTTCTCATAGGAAAAGGGTCTATGTGCTTCTTTTTCATTAAACCTGACAGGTTTTAGCTTTCCCATATGACTAACGTTCATAAATCCCAAAGCTATTTCTTTTAGGCTTTCTGTACCCATAGTAAACCTGGAGATGACCCATTCCCAGTTCATCCTGTCACCTGTACCTGGCTGAAAGGTACTTTGGGGTAGGATGGGAGAAAAGTCACACTGTTTGCACTTCAATCAGTGCTGGATCTGAGAGTTTAAAAATAACACAAGTGAAAAACATGGATGTGAGTCATACAGAAAACACCCTTCATTTCTAAGGGAATACAAATATCAGAAAAACACATTCTTCAGATGTTTCCTTCTTCTGAGAGACAGCCACATCTAAGATTTCTGTTTGAAGTATTCAATCATAAACACCGGTCCCCTGCTGTCAAAGTGACCACTAGGTACAGGAGACGCCTATTAAATGTTAATAGCTAATACTGTGCCAGAGCTACGTCAGTCATGAGGCTCTGAGTGAGCTTTGCACAAAGGGAAAAGATGGAGAAGGCTGCAGCTTCGCTTCTTGGATCAAGATACGCCGGTGATCAGTCTGTGGTAAATGCCTCACTTCTGGAAAGTTTGGTGCTCGCTTTGGAACTAAATGCTTATCCACATCTAACATGTGGTGGTGTATTCCAGGAGAGTATATTGGTATGCTTTTAGGGAAGTGAGTTCCTACTTTTCACTCATCCCCTTTGCTCCTCAGCAGCTGAGACACTGTGATTTTTATGTCAGCTGGGCTTAGTGGTATTTTTGAAGCAGGCGTGTATTAAAATGCATATGCATTTCCCTGTGTTTTTACAAGATTAATATTTTAAAGGCTATTTAATACAAAATTGCTGAAAATTATTTAAATCTGAGACATGCTGGAGAGATCAGAGAACTCTTATCAACTGTTGAATTAGTAGTGTTAAATTAGACATGAGAAAATCCTTTTTAAATTAAGTGGCTTTTCTCAGAACTTTTTACATCTTTAATATCTTCATTCATCCTTCTAATAATTCTTTGAGTTTTGTTTCTCCCTGAGTATGTGTGCAGATGTGCACAGTTCAGACCTTGATCCATTCAGCCAAGCTGTACATCTCTGAACATCATCAGGGAGCCCCAAAACCACTTGCCTCAGGGGTACGTGTCTCTCCTGTGGATGCAGTGCAAACCTTGAGCCCTTCATGGATAATTTCATATTTGTATTTGAAAAACCTGGGTGCGCTGCTGTCCAAGAGAATGGAGATCACGGGTGCTCTTCAGTATAGACACTTCAGCTTTATCTTCCAAGAATCCTAAACTTAAAAATTTGGACTAGAAATAACATTTGCATAATATTTTGCAAGACTGCTACCGTGAGGCACTGCAAGGGGAATTACATATATTGATTTTTTTCCTTCATAACTCTTGGAGGGGCTCAGTCTCTCTCCAGTCCCACCATGATAACAAGCTGCTGTGAGAACTTAGAGCAATGTGTGTCCTGGTCGCAACAGATGGATCTCATTTGTGTTGGTGTTCATAGTCATGATAGGCAGCAAATAAAATAGAGCCTGAGGCAGCAGTTTTGCTGCCTAAAGTTGGTGTGTGATGAATTACAGAGATAAATAAGGTGAGAGTCTGCCTTTGCTTTTCCCTTTGAGGGTTAGGTGGCCCGTGTTTGAAGAGACAATGTGAAATGAGCTTTCAAATATTTCCTTGAAGTTGTCTTAATTATTTCATTATAATAGTAAGGAACAAAGCAGAAGAATCAATACTCCTAATTATTACATCTAAATGCAAGAGAAATTAGCCAGTGAACTCTCCCTTCTCTGGGGAGGATTAATCTTCCTATGCTCTATTTCAAATGTCTTCCAGAAAAATGAAAGGCTTATCACCTAGGAAACACACGGTCCTAATCGCCCAGGTCTGGCACTGCGATTTACAGGCAGCGAAGGGACTCTTGGTCTTCTGAAGCACAAAATTAGATTGTTTTGCTTGTGTTTAACCATTGTGGTTGGAGTTTTGTAGCTGAATGATTTGAATGACGAATGCTAGCAGGGCCTGCACCATGTGTCATCCTTGGCCAGCTCTGTATGAGCTGGTGGATCTACTCCACACCAGACAGTGCTGTGTGGAAGGAATGAGTTGGATTCTAATATGATGCTGTCAATAGGGCAGTGCCGATTAACTCAGTTTCTTGCATTACAGTGCTGTCTTAATGAGTCTGTAATGCGTACAGAGCTACCTCGTTTACCTTTGCACTGTATAATACGTGCTCTTTTTGATAGCTACATGAGACTGCAAGATATTATTTTGCTGTGGCCTAGTGGCAAATAGCCCCAAGATACTTACAGGTGATCCTGATGGGACTTGATTTTTCACCCTTGAATTAGTCACTGAATTGAAAGGACAAAAAATACTTCCTGTATACTGGGTTTAATATGGCAATAAATTTGGGTTCTCGCTATCGACTTGCACCAAGCCAATGATATCTTGTGATACTTTCTACAAGGTTGATCATAACAATTTCAAGCTGTGATACAGATGTAGGATGATTTCAGATGAAGTGTTAAATGAATAAATTCATCTTTATATAAAATGTGTTTAACCTCCGCCCCCCTAAGGTCTGACTTTCTTTAGATTTTGTCATTTGTTGTCGTGTGTCGTCCTGGTGGAAATCCAAGTGTGGAGGTACTAAGATGTGCTTCCCCAGAATATTACCACATTTTTGCACAGGCAGATCATGCCCAGGAAGGGGAGAGTTGGGTTTATTCCTTGCCTGCAAACCCACCTCAGTGTAAAGAAGACTCAGCAGCTAAAGTATGAAGTCTAAATAAAAGGAAAAAAAGAGCCATTTCTTTTCACAGTACTGCAGAAATCAGCCTTACAGTTCACAAACTGAGATGACAGCTTGCTGTAGGGAAAACTTCAGTCCATCATTATTTTGCATTTGTGGGTTGCATTACTCATGGCAATTTATTAATTAGTTTCCGTTTTGCACTCTTTCTTATAAGAAAAAGATTTCAACTCATTATGTACCACTCCTGTACCTTTCTTCCTTCCCAAATTACTCTTTTGCATCATGGTCGGTTCTCATCTTTCCTGGCTGTCAAGTTGATTAACTGAGTGATGCTGACTGGAGGGCATGGGATGGGCCACTGATGCACCACCTGATTATGTGGTCATTGAAACCCCTGGAGGTAAGACCTCTGTTATCAAAATAAATTGGGATTTTCTGCCAACTAATGGTTGGCGAAGCTTTCGCTAATGCTAGATTCTACTGGATGATGCAGTGTGGAAGCCAATTAGCCTTTGCTGATAAGCTAGGCTTTGATTAAGCTTTTCCCAGCTTTCTCATTGCAAGAAACATGTATTACTCATTGAACATGCAAATGCATTTGCAGTGTGTAATTACAAAATTTTCTAAAGGAGCGACCTATTTTAAACAGGGCTTTTGTTTCACTTGTATTCCTTTGTGGTGCTCACCAACTCAGTTATACAGTCTAATTCAGCAAACGTAATTGACTGGTTTTAGGAGTTAAAATATCCTGTTGTTGAATGTTTTATGCTTCAAATAGCGAATATAATGAAGACCGCTGTGGTGGGTACGTAAGCTATCTGCAGCCACTCTGAAAGCCTTGCCCTTTACAGCGAGCCGTGGGAAGCAGTGGGCTGGCAGTGCTGTGATCTGCAGCCTGAGCCTATTTCAAAATGATCTTGTCCCGATAATGCCGACGATGAACTCTTTTTCTGTAGCCATAAGCAGGGATAACTTACGCTGTTGAACGTGCAGCTTGTTGCACTTGATGGGAATTCGCTTATTGATCCAATTAGGTCCAGACCTGCTTACGGGGTGATTGTGGATGAAACAATGTAATTAAAATTGATTATGGCTGTGCATCGTCTTTAATCTTTGACACTCAGGATTTGGATGTAACAGCGTGTCTTCTGTAGCTAATAATGGATTGTGAAGAGCGTCAAGGAGTTAACGTGTTTTCAGACTCCTTAGGGATACATTTTCTGTGTTACGTTCTCACCAATCCTGTTAACTGAGTGCAAGTTTCATGTTTCTTACCTGGTCATACATACTGTGATAGCTTTAGTCACTTCACTTCAGAGATTTTATGAGCTTGTATATCTGTGTCTGTATCCATATGATGGTGCTTTAGAAAAAAAGCCTGGGAAATGGAAACTTTATTTCCAGGTCTAATTCGTTATAGCCTTCGAGTGTAACAAAGGCTGGATGCATATACTTCCTATTTGTAGTGCCTTTTGTTTATTGTGTGCCTAGTAACATGGAAATTGGGTTTCCTATTCAGAGTTATATGCTGTGTCACAGTTAGCATTTGTTGATTGAAATGCCTGACAAAATTCTCAAATTGGAGCAGAAGTAAGGAACACAGAGGTGGGCAGTGGAAAGCCCCAGCTGCACTCTACCCGTTGTACATCTCGTCCTGTGACTTGGCTGCAGAGTCAGAGGTGAGGAGGAGCAGGGACAGAGCTGCTCTGTCTGCTGGGCCCATGCACACCATTTCAGACACTTTCTCCTCCAAACTCCTAGTGCTGTACTGACGCCTGGGATAGAGGTAATGTCCTAGCAGTGGTTGTCCCCGCTGCAGGGGGACCAAATCTACTGCTCCTGTGACATACCCTCTGAGACGCTCTCCAGAGTCCATCAGCATTAATGCTGTGGCACTTTAGCAGCTGTTTTTTTACTTATTATTATTTTTTTGGTTGTTTTTTTCTGGGGGTAGGGGGAACCAAGGATTTGACCCCTGCAGAAAACTCTGCTGGAGGGTCTTTATAAGCCCAAATCCTGCAGGAGTAATCTTGCATGTGATACAGGTTTTGTCCCTTTTGTGGGTTATGATTTATGACTTCAGCTTCCATATCTTAACACTGGAGCTGATGGGTTCAAGAAATGCTTGGTATGAAGGGTGTACGTAGAGCATGGGCATCCTTCACTTGCAGGGCTTTGCTGTCCCAGCCCACACCCTCTTGCTAAGCCAGCTCCCTCTGGTAATCATGCAGATACTCTCAGGGTTTCAGCTAATGATCACAGAACAGACTTCTCTTGCTTGAAAGTCATGTGTCTATCCTCTTCCAAATTAGCAGTTTTCAAGTGTCCCACTGGACATTTGGCCCAAAATAGTCTGAACACTTCTACGGTTTTACTGTCATCGTCAGCTTTCGTGCATGTACATGGGCTCCAGTGAGACCAGTCTTAATGCCTGCGCCATTGCAACCATTATTTAAATTAAATTCCATCTATGTTAGGCATTTTGCAAGGGAAGGTTCCAGGACTAATGTTTGATTGTGAATATCTGAATTATAATTTAAATTCTACAGCATTTAGGCTTAAGAAGATTTATTTATTTTTTTTTTTGTCAAATCTTAAGAACTGTAATTCTTTCCCATTCTATCAATAGTAACTGCAAACTTGAGCATATGCTGCAAAAGGCATGGAGGCAAAGCATTCAGTTAGAGAACACAAGTGCCTTTTTCATCTGAGGAAAATCAGCAAAAAGGAGACAACTTCCAGCGAACTGTGGCTTCCGATCTACAAGCTGATAAAATCTGCATATTAGTCACAAGTTATTTTTCCAGATTTCTAGTTCATTCTGTTTTCTTAATTAAAGATGCTGAAATTATCTTTCAGGTCTTTCAGTCTCTGTTTCATAACTAGTATGCTTGGTGGTAGTGAAACAAATTCAAAATCATCACCACCACCATTATTATAGTTCACATCCTGCAGGTTGTGATTTGATTTTGTCTCAACCAACAAGGATTCCAAGCTGGGTTTTATTCATAGTAAATCTAAGGAAGACTCCATTCTTTTATTGGAACTACATTCTGCAAAAATGAGATTTTTTTTAAATTATTTTTTTTTTTGAAAGAGGTGTTATTTTATGACAAAAAAAGCCCACACAAGATTAAATTATTAAATCCAAACCGTTAATTATGTGGGTTTTGTGCGCAGCATCCCAGCACATGCTGTCTTTGCAAACTGGACTTTTTAAAATCTGAGGTGGATCTGCACGTTTTATGCCAGTGTGGAGGCATGTGGTCATTCTGAGTCTTTGCAGCTGTGGATGGGTTTGTTCTACATCGAATTATTTATTGTGAGGATTAATGATACTTCAGTGATTTAACTTGCCTATCAAAGAGTTTAGGTGCCATGAGCTTTTCTTAATTATAGAAGACATCCCTGGCTTGGGGAAGGGGTAACTTCACTTGGCTTGTCTTGGAATAGTGCAATCAAAGGCTCAGGGAAATGGTTCCTTATCAGAAAAGATGGTCCCTTTTGGTATTGCAGTAATATCATTAGAGAATCAGCTTTTCTGTCAGAAATAGTAACCACTGGCTACAGCATGGGCCTTGCTGCTTAGGATAATAAGTAAGATTATTTTGGCTGCAAAGCTTAGCTTTTTACAGCATTGTAGCGTTCCAGTGACTGAGGAAATCTCTTTCTCTTTGCTTCAGTCACAGAAGGTGTTTTCTGCACGTTTTCGACATGTGGTAAGTTTGTGTAGAAGTTATTCAGGTGGTGCTTCTGAGCCTGAGTTCCTGCCACATCATCATCTCTGGAAAAGGATTGATGTTGTCAGGGTTGCCCATAGAGCGGGTAGAGCAGCTGGCACAATCAGAGCAAGTACCATGAAATCTGTTTGCTCTCATGATTTCATAATACTCCTCCAGTTTGATGCTGCCTGTTGTTAGTGTATGTAAATTTTTGATTGACTTTTACTGTGTTTTCTATCCTGAATTTATATTTTATTCACTCCTGTAACGTAGAGGGATGCAGAACGAGGAGGGTGCATCAGAGGTTATCTGAGAACATACACAGAATTTGCAGACTGAGAATATTGACCTACAAGTGGAAGACAGCAAGGGCCAGTTTAATATGTACAGCACATAGTTCCAGTTTAGTTTAGCTAGTTAGTGGCAAAAAGCTGTTGCACTGTCTTATGCATTATTTCTCCTGCCCAGGAATCATCCATACTTGTACTTTTCATTGGCCATTTTTCTTCCTTGCACTTCTCTCTTGCCCCATTTTCACTGCTGTCAGTCTGATCATCACCTAGAGACATGTGTTGGTTCATCTCTCATGAGGAGGATTTTTCGCTTGGAACCAGACTTCCCAGAAGGGCTATCATAGGGGGGTTGTATTTTATTCTTCAATCTGCAACAGAGAAGCTTAAAGATGTAACTGACTTGATGTAACAGTTGAAGTGTATCTGCACATCTAGATACAGCAGTGAGGACTGTTTTAATCCCCTATGAAATCCTAAATTACCATTAAAGCAGAATGTTTGTAGTAATTTTATTTGTGTGTATGCATAAAGACCATGAAGAGAAGTGAGCTTCATCAGTTTGATGACACTCATTATCCTAGAGCTGTTTTCTCACAGGATTCTTCTCTTGCATTTCTAGACCTTTTTTATTTTCTCTTAAAATTTGCTCTGACATGTTTTGTGTTTTGGAGGAATTTTCCTTCCACAAGACAAAACACCAGCCTGCAATCTAATTTATTTCTTTATTTATTTTCGACTTTTAGAAGTTGAATTCATGGTGGGCTAGGGGGAATACACGGTTATGTTAACCTTTATGCATTGTTCTGTACTGAAAATGTCCTGTTTATTTTCTGTTAAGGCAAACTAATTGATTTGCTCATGCGAGGTTTTACCTCCTCAGTGATATCTCATTAATAAAGACAGTGTTTTCTCGTAGCTGTAGTATTGTGTCTTTTTTAATTATTATTATTTTCAGGGTGACCTTCATGTTGGTTTTGCCTGCTTTTGGTTGAGCACGTAATGATGTTCTGCAGTGTTACAGCACTGTAACAATGGTGTTGGGGTGTATAGATGGTGACTGTTGTTGTTGCACAGTGTGTGGAGGTACTGGGTGATTTCCATGGCCCAAGATACCACTCTTCTGAAAAGTCCAATGTAAGTAATGCATCTCTTGGCTGAAGGGTTTCAGGAAGAAGCAAACACAAAGAAATGTTTTACAAAAGCAGCCTGTGCTGGAGGAGTTGGCTTAAACAAACAGGCTCAACTAACACCTCGGTGTCTGCACCTGCAAAATCCAGGTGGAAATCGTGAAGGGTTGGGTACAGATTCTGTCCAAGACATTTCTATGAAGAGCCATCACCATAGATTGCCATGACCATCTTCTTGACTCTGCAGCAAATCTGTCATAGGGAGTGGATACAAGTTTAAATTTAGTTGTGTTATTATGGTAAGACATTTACAGTCACAGCTCTGTGCATGCAAGAGAGAGAATGAGGGACTGCGTGTGCATGCCCAGTGTGGAGCTGGGCCAGATCTGTCACCTGAGCAAGATGCCTGCTGCTTTCCAGAGCAGTTGCAGCTGGGATATTGCTGTGCTGATGCTATAGTATTCAGATCTCTGGAAAAGGTGGTTGGTTGCTATAAAAGTTGAACTTTGTCCAAAAGTAACCCCAAATTTGTGGGAATGATGGGAAAATCCTAAGAGAGTGGTTCACAAGGGAGCCGCTCCTCTGGACCCAAGCAAAGCAGGTGAGACAGCCTTATTTGGTGGTGATTTTGGGTAATAAACCTTTGGCATGTGCCCTGGCCCTACGTCTCCTGAAGATGGGGAGGGCTTTTACTTGGGTACTGATTTACAGAAAAACCTGCAGGAAACCTTCCTCATGAGCTAAAGAAAGTATTGTGCCCATCTTAAAAAGGAATCTCTATATTCATCATGACGATTTATCTTACCTCTGACGTGCTTGAAACTTCACTACCTGAAATGTGCAATGGAGAGCTATTCTGTGGGGCTCTGTGGGTAGAAAACCGAGTACTTCAGTGGATGCACTGATTTTTACTTTTGAAAGGCAGAGACAGTGATTGCAGTCTGTGTCCCCCAGAAACTTGTTTAGAGCAGATATACCCTCTGAAGATTTAATGATCAGCATTCCCTCTTGTTTCACTATTACTTTTTTTTTTAAAAAAAAAAAGTGAAAGCTTGTAAAACATGGGCAAAATGTAAAGCTGAAAGGAAGAGAAGCCAGGAATACTAAAGAGAGAGAGAGCGCTTGCTTGAAAGTGTTGGCCAAGCAGCTGTTCATGCCTCCTATTTAGCATGAATGGAAGACATAGCCCTGATTAAAAATGGTAGGTAGCAGCTGCAGAGCCTGGGCTAAGGATTACCAGATGGTTAACTGTGATTGACTTGTCTCCATGGAGCTCAGTGGGGAGGGAGGACTGGAATATCTGAAATGTGATGAACATGCTAGGTACACAATTTTTTTTATAATGAATGTGCCAGATTTGTTTACATGCTTCTTGAATAAAATATGGCTGCTAGTTTGACTTAAGACAGACATCTTTAGTACATGCTATGTTGCAAAACCTTGCTCTTTTGATTGTAGGTGTGATGATTCCCCCTCATCTCCCGCCCCCCGCCCCGGTGCTGTGATACAGCATAAAATAATTGGTTGACAGAATGTTGATTCTGCAGCACGGGGAGGATTTGCACAGATGGGAGTCAAAATATGTCTCCTTGCCTTATGCTAATGCCACCACAAAGGTTAGGGAGAAGTTCAGAACTGAATGTGGAATCCTTGTGCTGCTTTAACCGTTGCAGAGTGTTTAAAGTCGATACCTGAAGGAAGAAGGTCTAGATCCAAATGCTCCGGTTGTCTGCTCCCTGTGTTTTACAGCACAAATCTACCAGTGTTTGCTACATAGTCGTAGTACAATGGTGCTTGTGTGGCTGCTATTTCTTGGCATATGCCCATCATGGCCAAAGTGGCTTTTTTTTTTTCTTCTTTCTAGCCCAGAAAGGGCTAGAAATCAGAGATATCTCTAAAAATACCATGGCAAGAGGATGTCGTGTCAACGTGATTCCAAACAGCATCTTCTAGTGGGGTTTGGCCAAGTTCCTCACAAGTGCCAAACAATTGGCACATATTTAAGCAATATGTTCTGTAGAGGCCATAGCCATGTGTAAGGTGGTGTGTTCATCGTACAACCTGCTCATGGGGGAGACAGCAGGCACTGGTCAGGTCGATGGCCAGAGCGCCTCACTCACTTCTTCCCCAGGGCAATCCCTGAGAAATGACTGTTCCATGACTCAGTTTCTCTTTCCCTCCCACTGATCTCAATATCTTCGATATGAGCAGCGGCTTTCACAGTGTGTTTTTGGAAGCGTCCTGGAGCCCTGGCATCCTGAAGGCCATGTGTTTCATGGGCAAACAGTCCCACACGCCTCTAGCCTTTAGGTCCATGTGACTGCCCTGACTTTCGCAGGAGATGGAAATTGCAGCTAAGAATAGAAGCCAGTAATTTGGAAAGTAATACCTTGGCTTGCCTTTAGGAAAAAAAATTTACTAATAACAGTGAATAATTTAGAAATGTGAGGATAAATACTGTGTTTGAGGGAACGTGTTGTCTTCAGCTAGGGGGAGTGGGAGACATAGATCGTGTATTTCTTTATCCTCTGTGTTGAACATTTTTACTTTGTATTTGCATTAATTTTTTAAAACAAATTACAAATATGTCCAAAAGATGGAGTTGTCAATTATGCTAACTCATTCCCTTGGATTTGAGTATGAATGAAATTGTGACACAGATTAGTCTTCATAAATGTTTTGTTATCTAGAAAACCTAACTTTTGAGCCTGTGAAACTTAGTACTTTATTGTTTCACCTGAATATTGTCACTGTGTATAAACACAAATAAAATGCTAGTTCAAACTTCTGCTATTGATAAACAAATGGTTTATGTTGACTTTGTTGTATTTGTGGTGTTTTGGCAGTATTAGAGCCTCTCTCCTTCTCCTTTCCGAAATATGAAACCAAACCAAGATCCCATCTGATCTATTGAAAGTGGCAGTCTTAAAAGCAATGATTTAAATGCTCATTATCCTCAAGCAATACCTCTAAGTGCTGAAGGGAGGAATTCGGGCTGGCTATGGTGGCCACAACCTCTACCTCTGTGCGGGATGAAACGTTTGGCTGTGGGTTTTGTGGTCCCAGTATAACGATCGTCCTGGCTGCAGTGGCACAACCACATTTCCTACATGTTTCAAGTGCAGAAGGAGAAGCTCATGAGGAAAACAAACTCATGTTTACCTGGCTGAGTGTGAAGCCCATAATGTTTCTGGTGCCCTAGTAGGAAGCAACAAGCTTTTGGTTTTCCCTTGGACACTGAAACAATTGCATGCCAGGACATAGTGGACAACCACAGCTAGCTTGCTGGAACAGATAGTGGGGTGCTTGTTGGGAGTCCTTGTACCTCCTATTCTTCTACATGCTGCTGGAAGTCTGATTTCTGGGAGAAACTCATCCTCAGCATGGTCTAATTCTCAATGTACTCGCAACTGAATTAGTTGTAAGAGTGTCATAGGCCAGCTAATAGATGGAAGTGATAAATCTGTGAGCAATCACACCAGAAAGGCTGAATTATTCTTCATTTGTGGAGATCAGGTACTATTTGTGAAAGACACGCATTTATGGTTGAGCCACACCTTGCAAAAAGCGCAAAAGAGATGGCCAAGGAGAGTTTTCCTGACGTTTGATTTTTAAGTTGTTTTCTGGTAGCAGGGAAAGACACAGAAAAGTGCTAGTGTGATAAGAAACTAAGTTGTGCAAAAGGGAGGCAAAAGAGGGCTTGCTTTGTTTTTTCTGGTGTAATGGGCACACTTAAAAATAACCTTGCTCTTTAAACATAGGAAGAGAACAGCTGTTTGAGCTAATGAACCAGCTTTGTGTGGCCATGGGCACACCATAGGTTAGAGGAACACTGCAGCCCTTGGGAGGATGAGGCTTCTCTGCCAGTGTGGTGGGGAGAGAGAAAGCAAAGATAATTTTGTGAGAAAACCAACAAATTTATGAGAGTGATGACAAGGTGCTTCCTCGACAGCAGGAGACTTGGTGACCCCTGTGGTTGCTTCCAGCTCTGTGAGAGCCAGGATAGTGTGGTGATTGTGATGCCTTCAGGACAGGATGGGCAGAGGGTGGCCTTGGTCACCACAGAGGGACATTTCCTTCTGAGGCTGCCACCACACTCTCAAGGGGTTGTCAGAGTGCAGGGCATAGGAGGAGAAAGATCTGCCCTCTCCCCACACATGAGGGTAATTTCTTTCTCAATGACACTTGGCAAAGCCATGTGTGAAGCAGCCTTCACGTTTCACTGAAAAAAGGCAAGACTGCCAAATTTTTGTCTGTTTTGAGTCAGGAAGAAATGTTGAAATCTTGAAAGTCTGTTTGCCTTGAAAAAGATACTAACACCCCAAAACTGGTCAACTGAAGTATTTTGATTTTGATCCATGATACTTTCTTTTTCATGTGTGTTAAAAATTTGTAGCATAGTATTTTTTCAACCAAAACTGTTCATTTTGAAAACTTCAGAACACGAATTTTGACAATGTAATAGATTTCTGTACAGAACATGTCATCCTTCCTGTCTACAATTGTGACAAATCGAAGTTTTAAGGGGAAAACACATATGCACAGTTATAGTTCTTTGAGAAATTTATTTCCAGCTACCTCTCTTAATACATTATTTCAATTTTAATGGAAAAGGAAGTGGCTATTGTAGACCTGCAGCATATTTTGAGAACCGATGGCAACTCCTCTTGAGGTACAGTCAGACAATCTCTTTTTGATGGGAAGGGGAGATGGGTCTTCTGCTGTCCCAGCTGTGCTTAGGGGAGCTCTCAGAAAATCGTCTCCCGCTACTGCCCACTGTTAGCAGAATCCAGGAGGTTTCAGAAGGATGTGGCTGATGGCACCGCTGTCACAGTCCCAGTGGGACACATGGCTTTACCTGATGAAGAGCAAAAAAATATTAAGGCATGTGGAAATGGAAAGACAAAACCAAGGAGCCAGTAGCTCTGCAGCCTTAGCTTTGTGTGCATGGCTGATTGCAAATGGAAGGCGATGAGGAGCGAAGGCTGGGGTGGCACCTGTTGGGAGGAAACATGATTCAGGAGGTCACCTTGGGAGGAATGTCAGGGTTTGGGGGGCATGGGTTCTCATGGTGCCTCCTAATGGGTCCATATTTTCCCCTCCAAAAGCATAAGGCACCTTCATATCGATTATGGGGAGGAGTGGTCAGGAGTGAGTGCACCCTACCAAAGGTGCAGTCCTAAATCGGCAGGAGCCTCCTGTCCTTGAGGAGAACTACCTGTGTGCAGCACTGTGTCCGATAGTAGTGTTGCAGCCGACACCAATGAGAAAACATCTCTGGCCATCAAAAAGTGATGAAAGTGAAATGGGGCAGAGCTGCACCAGTGAGCGCTCTGCCTGCACAGCTGCAGCTCAGGCTTTCCTCTTTGCTTTCAAAATGGTCAACCAATACATGCTGATGACGTGTTACTGAAGCTGCCCTTGAAGGCAAGTGCCCGTGGCCTTAGTTTTTGTGTATCATTTACTGCTGTGTGTTGTAAATACCTATATATGTGAAGAGAAGTGTTTATGCCATGTTGCTTTGGGCCTAGTATTGTGTTCTGCTGGTGCAAGGACACTCACTGATGTCTTTGCTATAAAATATTTTCGTTTTAGTGAGCTATCCATATCAGTAAGTGCTTGATAGCATACAAAAAATATCTGACTGCTGTTTATGACTCTGTTGTAAACAAAACTGATGCAAGTGGTTGGTTTTTTTGGTTCAGACTTCGGAAAAAAACAGTGCCGTCCAAACCTATTTACATTCTGTATTTTGCTGTTTTACTCTCAGCGCAAAACCCATCGTCTCCATGTCATTCCGTCACAGAGAACTCATTTCTTGACATTTTCCCAGCAGTATTTCTAAGGAGACTTTTTCTTCCCAGTAGCATAAACACTACAGACTACAATTTATACTTTTAAACTCAGTCTGCTACTGTGTACCGAGAGTAACATCTCACCATGATTATAAGCTCGATGTCCACACATCAGGTGACTCCAGCATCCTGCCCTCTTCACGGCAGCATTTGTCTCAGAAAGGGTATGATAAATCAGCTCTTTAGCACTTAACTTCTACACGTGTAGTCTACTTTATAGGTGCTTGGATGACTCGCTGGTACTCACGCAATGTAAATCAAATCTCTCACTGGTTGAATGCTACCTTGGGTGTGGACAGTAACTTCAGAAATTATCTTGTTAGAAACTGTGTTATCTGCTTAAGTTAATAGTTAAAATGAATTGTTTGCAGTGATATAGAAAGATTTGGACAATTGATCCAGTTTAAGACAAGTGTACACCGATTTTGTCTAAACTTATTCCATATTTTGAGTGTAAAACAATATAGAATTGGCTCACAGGAGAATGCATCTATAATGTGTGGTTTTGTTTCAGCCCAGTTACCTAAAGAAGTAAAATTGCTGTTGCCCTGCTGCAATATAGAATACATCCATGTATAGATTATAGAAAACAGATATATTTAGGAACAGTGTGTATATATATATTTACAATAGATATATTTAGCAAGAGTGTGTATATATATTTAGATACACGTGTGTGCATGCACAGATATGTAGAAATTAAGTAGAGAGTGCAAATGTGGGTGGGATTTGAAGCATCACCTCTGGCTTTGAAATCTGCACCAAATCTCAATGGGGCAAGACGGCACTCTGCTGCAGTTTTTATTTGAATGTGTCAAGAGTAGGCTGCATTAAACAGGGCTGGATTAAATCTTGTCAGTGCTGTACAGGTCATTAGAAATACGGGCTGGCCCTTGGCCCCTCTCCTTGCCCCCAGTATTCACACTTTCTTTCAGTGGGATGTTTCCATGTAGTCATCCTTCAAAGTAATCTGTGGATGGAAAATAAAGATGCTTTGAGCTGGCTCGTAAAGACCGCTATAGTGCAAGTCTTGCATTTGGGATTGTTCACGATGAACATGTGCAGACATCCCAGCATTGCACTTGTGGTGTGTGTGAGGCCGAAAGTTTATAGCGTGGAGAAAATGGGCAGCAGGTTTTACATGCATTCGTGCCTTGCATGCCTGCACTTTTGTCTCCAAAAGCAGCATTCCATCTGTCAGCTGTGTCTGTGATGTAATGTGGTACTGGGCTCTAATACTGGTCCTGGGGTGTGTTAAGCCACACAGGGCTTGGTGCCATTTGCTCACATGGAGAGGTGCCTTGACCTTGCTGCTCATATACATCGTCTCTTCTTGTGGTCCCCTCTGCGTTCGTACAGCACAAAAATCTCATCACAAGGGATTAGGGGGTTTAGTTCTGCATTGTGCAGTTGAACCAGTTAAGCTGCACTTGGTTTATCCACGTGCCCAGATATCTTGATGAATTCATCCTACCCTACAGCATGTGCACTTTCTGCTGAGAATGAGATTTATGTTTTTTAATTTCTGAAAAAAACCCTTAAATAAACTAACAGTTGAGCAATTGATCTGGATTAATGAGGACCAACTCTATTAGCCTAATACAACACTAATCTGATTCCAAACTGTTAACATATTAAATCTGCTTAATTACATGTTTGTTTGACTCAATGTGGTAATCCTGTGTGATTTAGTGTATATTGTCACAGCTCTTGACTTGCAGTATCTCACTATTGATAAAAATACAATTAAAACCCTTCAGCGTGGGTTAGGCATTCACCTCACCCTTTGCTGTATTGAAATGTGGGTTATTGTAAATGCAGGCAAACATCCTCCTCTCTTTTATTAGCTGGAGAAACAGTCACCACCTCTGTTTCATGCATGGAAAAGCAAGGGGCAGGAAAGGCTGGTGTTTGCTTATGCAGGAAATGGGTGTGCAAGCTGGGAATTTAATCCAGGCTTCTTGAGTCCTCATCAGTGATTTAGTGGTGCAACAACCTTCTTCCCCTGTGGATGCTGCTAACAAAGCTGGATTGCATCATACAGCAAGGAAAACAAAAATTTAGTAGAGGACGATGTGTGGAATTACTTCTAGGTTAGCCAGTAGGTAAAGGGATAAGAGTATCTGGCACTTTGATGCATTTGTGCAGATGTCTGGTGTCATGCAGTCTTTTCTACCCAATCTGGATACAACAATGCTCCAAAAGTGAAAAGCCTCCTCACATCTGCACACTGTGAAGAGTGGGATAATGAGATGCAAAATCAAAGCAGAACACAAGCCCGCTTTGCTTGTTTGAGCCAGGTACTGTCAGAGACAAAGGAAGCTTCGCATAGATAATTGCTCAGCCATATCTGGGTTCTGTTTATGCAAAGGACCTGATCTTGGGCTTCTGAAGAAGATGCTGCCCTGATCCACTGCGGGAGCAGGGCCAGACCTGGGACACTTATGCCTCACTGCACATCACTGTAGTGTGTTACGGCTTTTGCAGTAGACCATGCAGCGTGAAACGTACAGTGGGTTCAAAGGCACGATGTGCATTTCTTGTGCAGAATACAGCACCTTCCTGGTGCTGCAGGGAACCAGAGCAGGGTGCAAGGCTTGTGACTCCTGGTGATAAATGAACTGAATGCAATGAGGTCACTCACTATTGAAGATCTTACCAGAAAAAATCAGCTAGCGTGCCTGTCCTAAAGCAACAGTTAGCCCCTCTGCTTTTCAGACTGTCAATATCCCAGATTACAGGCTTTTTTTTTAACACCCTGTACAATACCCTTGAGATTTTTCATTGCCATCAGGTGAGGCTGGACTGCAAATGTTACATAGCATCTTTGAAATCAATACAGATTGGAGGCATTTTTACTTACAGCTTTGTATTGAATTGAAAAATGTCAGTTTTTTTAACACAATTGAAAATCTTGAAGGGTTTCTGGCAGCTTAGGTATGAAGAATGTAGCTTAAGCTTGATCTAGAGGATGTAGGGCTTTGATGGCCATCCAAAGTGAAAATATTCCTGGAATGGATGACATATGAAGTGGTGCCTTGAAAATAAAGTAAAACATTTCTGGTCTAGTATCTGTCATCTGCGTGGCCTAGTGAAGCTTCTACAACAAATTCAAGTTCCAAGGTTTGTCTTATATGAAAATATAGACAACATCCTGCCTGAACCTAGTGGATAGTGTCCACAGTGATGGTGTCTTCAGTGGCCGTTACAACGATAACCTCAAAGAATGTGGTGAAACGAGGACTGGCCAGATGGATGTTTTAAATTCAGGGGTGTTTGACAAGGCTCCAGCATTGAGGTGGATAATCAGACGGAGAAGAAGAGCAGGAAGTTCTAATTTTCATGTGATTCTGATGGTTTCAAGGCTGCTGTTCAGTTTTGTCTCTCTGCAAGGGTTTCCATCCTCTGTCCAAAGGACCTGGGGCTTATCGACCAGTAAGGAAGGTCTCTTGCCAGTTAAAGACATTTGTATCCATGGCAGCTCAAATCGGAATGAAAGAGAGTTTTGAATCCCTCCGGGAGTGTCTCACATGATGAGGCAGTGTCAAGATGCTGCAAGAATATTTCCTCATTGATCATCTTCAAAGCATGGCAATGTCTGTAGGCACTGCGTATGGTGGCAGCAGTCCCAGAGCTAGTGCTGGGTGCTGCTCTTGTGTATCCCTGGCTCCACACGTGGCATTGCACTAGGCGCCCGGGATGTGTGTTCTTCTGGGATAACTTTTTTTTTCAGGTAGTTTTGTAACTGATGCAGAAGTATTAGTAACTTGTATTTTCGCTCTAGTTCTTCCCATTGGGCTGATTGTTTTGGAGAGCTGATTTTCCCCCGTCTGAGCTGTTTTTCTTTCCGTCGCTCTGACTTTTGTGTTATTTTGAATTGGCGTAGGATGCCTCTGTCTCAGCGCTGTTTGCTCTGGACACCACGATAGGTAACCGTGCATTTTCCTGTTAGCACTGTCCTTTTTCCAAGATACTCTTTAACTCGCATGTCTTATACCTTAGTTTACATATCAGGGGGCTTATTCCCCCTCAGCTGGAGTTGTGAGATCGACCCAAACCGGTTCCTCTCTGAAAATCTGGACCATAACTGGTCCAGTTTTGACAGTAAAACAGAGGATGAAATACTGGGCTTCTTCAAAGACTTCAAAGACTAGTCTGCCTTGTTCAGAGGCACCATACCCCACCCCCACATCCTTTATGGGGACGAGAGTTAAACTCAATCATCGGGTGAGGTTTTCCTTTTGTATAAGGTGCCAGCTGTAGGAATGACTGAAAACAGAAGATAATTATCCAGAAGCAACTGAACTAAAAGTTTTTGTACACGAACAGAAACAACAGCACCTGGTTTTGGAGGGGAACGTGATTTTGTTGTTTTTTTTCTGATGATACCAGCGGTACGTGTGAAACTCGTTCCCATGTATAATAGCAAGAAAAGGAGCATTTTCTGCTCTGATCTGCGTTCCTCAAGAGGTTGGTGACACCTGGTGGCAGCTCGGCCGGCTGCGGAACCCACCGCAGAACATGCGCGTTGCTGCCTGACCCAGATTCAACAATTGCCCTTTAAACGTGTTTCTGCAGAATTTGCTGCTCTTTTCTGACAAGGACAAAACGCTCTGCGTTACTGTTTTCCAGGGTTTTGCAGCTGTAAAACCGTGCAGGTAACTGTGTGCAGCGACAGGAGCATCCTGGCTGGTGTGGCTCCTGGCTGCACGGGCGGGATGATGTCCCCAGGACTGCCCATGCCTTTTTCTACCTGCTTGAATTCAGCTGATCCCCTCCTCTCAAATCACCTGGAGTGTGTTTTCTGTAAAGGATGGGAAATTTGGGGAAGAATAGACTGTAGCAGAGGTTAAGCTGAGTTGACTTCTTATCTAAGCATATATATCTAAATACCATTTCTACTTATCAAGATGCTGAGGTTTTGTCTTGCTTATGAGGATCTGTCTCATCTTCCAGAGACAAAGGGAATCCATTAAAAAGAAGAGAACAGCATCCTTGCATTTATCCTTACCTGCTGCACTTGCCAATGCCTAACTCAGCAGATACTTTCTCCTGGTTAGGGGAGGTCTGGAGTCACTGACCCTTTTTGATGTGTACACCCTTCTTGCACATACCTCGAGCTTGCTGGGCTGGTGCACTTATGGAGCAGTGCTTTGGGATGTGCAACAGCCGCCGCTCAGATGGCCAAAGAGAGCGCCTCAGCAAAGTTGCAATCAGGATCCTTCTGCATCTCAAAGAATAAAATGATTCCTGTCCCCAAACCTGTAAAATGAAAACCAATTAAAATACTTATTTTAAGGCTTATTGAAAGTGACTTTTCATCCTTTACAATCACATGTTCTGGCTGATAGAAGTACAACATCATTATATCAGAGGAGTGACATGAAAGGATTGTTCAGAAAGTATTGCTGCCGATGTCCTCCTTCAGTGATGGCTTTACTGCAGGAGATTAGCTAGGAAACATGTTTCTTGGATGGCCTAAAACCCCCAGTGGTTTAAGATCAGAGAAATAGAGATTTTTCCAAAATCCAGTCAGTTCAGTTGTGCTAAGGTGCCTTTTCAGATGTTATTTAATGTTTTGGAAGTCTTTTATGCTCACAGTTTAATGAGTTTCCTCTAGTTGAATTTGGATTTTGCGTGTTGACTAAGTGATTCTTCCACAAACTGCCTGAGGCGTCAAGTTGATCTCGACAGAAATGCTGAAGTAAACATTGTTATTTGGTAGCTGCGACCCTTCAGAGCTTCATCACTGGTGCTGAACTGCTACTTGCTGTGACAGCTCATTATTTCCCTGCTTTCCCAGGCATGGTAATATCAAAATCACTCTATCTGTGTTCTTGGTAGATCTTTTCCTTTATCCTGGTGGGCTGAAAATAGATTTGTGTCCATTTTGCAGGTATTGCTGTTTTCTCTAGTGTAACTTTATTTATTAAGTGTCCAACATCTTACTCGTCTAGTTTTATTGGTGCCCATAGGGAGACATATTCTGGTGCAAACTTGGTTTATGAAGTATAAGGTATTATTCATATATATAAAATATCTACTATAGTGTATACTATTTTTTACACATATGCAGATTTATAATAATGTGTGAGCAGCTCAGCCTGTGCATGGATGAAGATGACAACTGTTTCCAGTCAAGGTCAAGTTTATGTATAACTCCCAAAAACAGTCAATAAAGAAATTTCTTGGTCTAAAATACTTTGAGATGTGTTGTTGATCTCATCTGGCTTCTGGGATGGACGAAGACAGTAACATTGTCCATTCTAGGTGATTTTTTAAATAATACACCAGCCAAGTGTATCTGTTGTGATCCCTTGGGTGTTTGTTGGAATCACTATAAACTTTTGAAACTGTTCTGATTCTGTATTAGTGGGTTTTTAATGCTTCATCTCAGTAGAAGTGAAAATATTAAACATTGAAACTCACTTTTATATTGTATTATTCAGATAGAATATGAAGATGTAAAAAGCCCATGATTAATTGGCGGTTTGTCCCTCTTTTGATTTGAAAGATGGCCTTTCATGTGCATGTGTCAAGAAAGTGGAGTAGAGGGAAAAGTGATGTTTCCTTCTCTGGCTGGGGGCTTGTGTTCCATTGTGCTTTATTGCACTGGGTCATCTTGGCCATCAAGCTTATTTTCAATGGGAATTTCCTGGGTTTGCACAGGTGGCTTTATATACAGGGAATCCCATGAAATTTGGGATTGCTAACAGCAAGCCAAACAGAGTTATTTCTCTTTCCTGACATATTAGGGAGAACTGTGTCAGGATCATAATTGCAGAGACATTTCCAGGTCAAAAATGCTCTGATTGGGGTTATGCCACAGGGGTGGAGGACTTCAAATACAAAATGTACTTTTCATAAAACATCTCTCAGCTTGAACAGCTAATGCAGCACCGCCAGCTAGATGAAAGCCATGAACTTTTATTACTTTTTAAATTTTTGGTTTAGGAAAAGTGTTGCTTTTTTTCTTCATGACCTGTGATAACCTTGTCATTCTGACCTTTTGACCAAGCAGTTAGCCATTTCTACGTGTACACAGAGCCTGTAATTTGCATTGTGTGTATCTGTAGATCATGGCATATTTGAAAAAAAAAACAAAAACAAAAAGACAAACCAAAAGTAGATATCTGGCCTCATCCATTCAGCAAACTGCTTTGGACTCTCACCAGAAGTAGAGACAGAACCATCTTGAAGGCTGCAAGTCTGTCTACACTTGTGGGTTAGAAAGCACTTTAGAAAGCCACCAGTAGTGGCTGATGCTGGGAAATGCCACTGCAGGGGAAGGATATCCTGTCCCTGGGGCATCCAAACATCTCTGCCCTAATCAGATCCCAGGTGCTACAGGTCGAACTTTGCTGGCAGCCTGGCCTTTCAAGGCTTGACTGAAGGCATTATGCTATTGCAAGGTGCTGGACAGAGGAGCTCCCCTAACATGATCTGCCTGGATCTCAAGTGCTTACGGTGATGTCTCTTGAAGGCAGTACTGTGATTTGATTTAGTCAGATAGGAGACACTATTCTCAAAGTTCTGAGATAACAAATATACGGCTTAAGGTGCTACAGATTAATGTGATGGTGAATCAGGTTCTTGGAAAGCTTCCAGAGAGGGAGACTTTGCTGCTGACGATCGCGTGTTGTACAAGTTTGCATCAGAAACCAGCCCTGTTATCCCTGTGTACTTTGATGTGGTGTAAATGGTAAGTAAGCTCTGAGGGGTGCTTCCCAGACGGTAGTCATTAAGAGACTTACCTGCTTGGCTTTAATTGTGTTTTCTTTTCCTTCATTCGCAATAAATTCTACCAGTGAAGAAACCAATGAATAATTTTCTGAAGATACCGACAGTCACTCCAGACCAGAATATTCTTTCCTTAAATCTTTCCAATTTGCTCAGAAATGCTTGCCTTTTTCTTCAGTGGGATGAATTCATTGCGTTATGTATATAGCCATTGTCATAAAAATGCTGACAAAAGAATTCGCAAAAATAGCATTTGTTTGCATAAATTTAGCATATAAGAACCTACTTGTGATGAAGTTGAATACAGGGAAAAACATTCAGTATAAAGAGCACCATCAGTTATAACTTTCATATCAGAGACAACCAGAGGTGTTCCTGTGCATGGATTAGTGCATATTTATGTGTATTGTAGGGTAGGAGAAGTATTTTACTGAGACTTAAAATAGTGTGGAAGGAGCCTGTGTTGCTGCAGTGAGACAGTGAGATGCTGAGTGTGAAAGTTCATGTGCAACCCATCTCTCTTCTGGGGTGAGCTGCTGTTCCCCATGCTGTGATCAAGCTCCTGTGCGTGATAGCATCTGTAGAGCTGTGAGGATTTGAGAAACCCACAATTTCCCATGTTCTTCTCTTGTAACATCCAAGCTGTGGTAAATGCCTCAATCCCCACTCCCCGGCCTGCTCACCTACTGCCACAAGACTGATGACAAGCAACTGTGTGTAAAAGGCAGGATCACACCCAGCCGTTCTTCAACAGATGTATGTATGTTATATGCGAAAGCTTGTCACAGAGGGGACTGTCTTCATGGATGAGAATACAAAATGAATGAACATGGCTTTCCCTGGTGCAGCCCCGATCCAATGCTGTTTTCTCAGAAAAATGCAAACAGACTGAGTTTGGCTGCTGGAATCAGCTGCTGCTGCTTGTGAAGCAGGGGCAGATTAGAGAAAATCAACTCTTCATGGGCTGTACTCCAGCATGACTCACCACTCTGAGGGTGCTGATGTCCTGGGAGAGCAAGGAGGCAGTGCCTTATTCTGAGAGCTACTTGTTTCTGAAATACCCCAGAGGAACCAGGTACACAGCCAGCATAGATGGAGGCTGAAGGATAACTAGGGTGGGATTGACACAAGAAATGTTTGCTGAGCGCTGTTTAATGAACTTCAGTGTGTGTCCTTTATGGGGTCTGCGATGACTGCAGTTTTCCCCTACAGCAGTGGCATTGTAACTCTTAGGAATTTTCCCTTGCATTTCATAGACTCTCTTTCTGTTTTTCTTGGTACTCTGAGCTATTAAATTACCCAGGTGTCTTCAGTGCCAAAGGGACGATGCAAAAATGCTACTTGGTCAAGAGGTGAACACCAGCATTTCTGAGTATAGGAAATTATCCCACGTCGAGCTTTCTGCGGAAGCCAAAAGCACCTCAATCCACGTGCACTCAAAGAGTCAGAAAAGTTAGAAGTAAGTTTAGGAAGCTACTTTAAAAGCCCTGTCTGAAGTCCATCACAAGGAAGGCATCATTTTCCGGCTGTTCCTCGCTTGCCGCTACTTTTTCTGACAGGTAAAAGCAGGGTGCAGGCAGAGCCATCCCCAGCCCTGGGCCGGTGGTACGGAGAGTGGAGAGCCCATCTCCTGGTGGCAGCGCTGCAGGATGTCTCTCTGCAGACGACTCTCTGCTGTCGTTTCCTCAGCTCCACAGGCTTTTTACGGTAAGTGCCTCACTTCATTGCCAACTTTTCACAGCTTGGCTGTCGAAGCATCACCTGAGGAAATGCTCCCTGAAGTCAGGCTGGTGCTGCAGAATTCCTGTGGGTAATCGCACTTCACACCTTGAGAGACTTACCTCTGAGTATTACATATCGATTCAGGTTAAGGGAATGATAATTGAAAATATTTTTGCCTGGCCACCTACTGTTTAGACATCATACTGTGCAGTTTCATTTCAGTAGTCTCCATAGTTATTGCAAGCACTTTATCATGTGGGTTTTATCAGTGGCTACACAAACAATGCTCGCTTACAGTAGAATTTAAAGCAAAACATCTTTTTTTCTGTTCTGTGTTTGTTTAAGCAACTATGACAAAATCTCCGGCTTTATAGGAGGCCCCCTGCTTTCCTGTGGTACATCAAATAAATTTCCTTCTTGCTGCTGATCATCAGAAAATTCCTGTTCTTCTTCCAAGTGCTACACTCTTTACATTGCCCCTCAGTCTTGCAGGGAGACTCACGCTGTTGCTGTCTGGCGCCTGTGGGGTGGTGTGAGCTGGGCAGGTATTAAGCTGAGCGGCTGCCCCTGCAAGTGGGGCATGGCTCTGCCAGAGATTTCAGCCTTCAGATTCATACATCACCAAGATAGATACATAAAATAATGTGTTTGATAGTAAGTTCTTCTTTATGAAAATAGATCGCGACTACAAACTGATAAATGGGTAAAAGCAGTATGGTGATTGTAAAGGATTTTTTGTTCAGCAACTCAACTAACCTTCAGTTCTTTCCTTTAGGTCAATCTGGAATCTCCCTCCATTAGCTGAAAGTGAGATTTCTTGCTTGTAATTTGTAGTGGTTGTACCTACTTCTTCTTGCAGATGGAGAAGGGAATGACCTGGGCAGGAAAAAAAAACAGAGTCCTGCACCATCCAGGCAAGAGCGCAGCCCCTGTTCCTATTTCAGAGTATTTCCTGCAGCTGGATATTGAACTGACCTGGCATATGAGTATTTTCTTAATTAACATGTTGCTTTAACTTAATAACTGTCCTAATTCTGGTTTCTGGCTGTTGTATTCTTCCACAGCCTTTTGAGGACACATTGTAGATTGTATCATGATAGATACAAAGTGAATCAGTTCCCTGATTGGCTTGTAACTTGCTCCTTTGTGAGCATTACTTAAGAGCCACTATGTGAATTTGGGAATGGAATGCTTGATAACAGCAGTATAACCACGCTTGGATTTACAGGCTCTCTTCTCATTTAGAGAAATACAAAGATAATCAAGTAATTGCTCCATTTTGTCCATCCAATAGGTAACAATTTTTCTATGTAATTCAGCTGTTTCCCATCCTTTTCGATCTCATGAGTTCATTTCATCCATTCTGCCCCAAGATAGGATCAGCCTAAACTATTCCTGACAGAGATTTATCTAACCTGCTTATTCCCAATGTGTTCTGTGAGGGAGACCTATTACCTTCCTAAAACGAAAACGGTGCTTCAGTCCCATCCCGTCCTCCCCGTGTCCCATCCTCCCTGCCTCCCCTGACAACTACTTATTTCCATTTCTTTCATGGGAGTAACAGGGTATGAAGATAAAAGTTTGAAGTAGATGACTATTGGTCTTGGGATCATGTGCTTTGACATGAGTTGTTTTTTATATTGCACATAAAAAGTGTGATAAACTATGTAAACCAGATTAAAACTCTTCAGCTACAGCTGTAACCACATGACAGTGCTGCTGCACCTGTTGCTTGTAGGATTCCAAATATTAGAGAAAACAGTTCAGTTTCTAAACTCACTTGGGTGACTTGGATGTAGCTGTCAATGATGAATAGTCTCTTAGAAAGCTTAGTCCCAAATAAATGAGTAGCTTTTTGTTTGTGGGAACTTGAGTGAAGTTGTAGGAGTCATTGCCTGATAATGACATGGAAGTGGAAAGCAAAAAGGAGCGGGAAGGTATAAGGAAGAGAAGAGGAAAAAGGTGGCTTTTTAAGAAGTTGGTTTTCAGCTCAGCAAGTCTTTAACCTGCTTATTGAGAGAAGTGGGGAAATTGAGAATCTCCCTCTGTCCTTCCTGAAGTGTTAGCTGGCGTTGGTTGTTTCTCAGCTGAGCGATGTGAAGAAAGGACCCTGAGCAAGGTGGACCTGCAGGCTGACCCCCACTGGCCATTCCTGTTTGCCCTGTGGAGGGTGCTGTGGAATGCCTATTTGGCACTGTGCCACGGTGCCATATTTCTCTCCACATCCCTTTGGACCTCCACCAACACATTGCTGAGGTAGTGCCGAGCAGTGTGAGGCATGCATGACGTTTATGAGACAATGAGACAAATTCCTCTTAACCTATGGTAACAGATTTCGCAGATACAGAGGAATATTTTCTTAATTAGATAGATTTAATTTTCTTATATGAATTTCCACTGCCAGGACATTTCTTCCAGGCTCCCTTTGATAGGAAGAATGTGTTCGGGATGCTGGGCTGCCACTGAGAAATCTGGACTCAGTTCTTGGCTGGGTCACAGACTTTGTGAGATGCTGGCAAGCAATTACTTCTCGTGCCTCGGCTGTAAATGAGGAGATCTTCTTTTCCTCTGTCAGGAGCACAAGGCTATTGCTTTTAACAATGTACCTGCCTCGTTGCTGTGATATAAATAAGGCTTTCTTTTGCATATTTCTGTGCAGTAGTTTGATTCATCACCTCAAAGTTATCTCCAGTTTTTTCATTCTTTTTTTATTGGGTGGTATTATCCTGTCTCATATTTTCATTTGCCATTGCCTAACACTGATGAAGAAGAGATATACATGGTGATAAAGTCAGCTGCTGGTGTTTGCCTTGCAGGAAGGGCTAAGGTGAAGGGCTTATCTGTTGTAAAGCTCCTCTCTTTTAATCCTGACGCATTGGTTGGAGCCAAAAAAGACTCCTGAGTGATGTCAGAGGCAGTGTTCAATTCATAAATATTTGTGTTTCTTCACTGCATTAACAAAAATTTGGAAGGCTGTTATACCCAGTTGGTTCTGTCTTCAGTGACAGTAGAATTTTAATTGGTTTTACTTCTAGTGCTTGTTAACCCAAATGTAATGTCTGCTTTCATGTCGAGTTCAAGGAGAAATGAAATCTCTTCCAAATTTTTGGAAAGAAATCAGCTAAATAGAGGCTTGTTTTGTGATTAATTTGTTCAAGACAAACTGTTTTCTGCTCTTTGCAGCGAAAGAGCCTCCCACTGCCTTTATTCGTATCCATAGTTCAGCCAACTTGTTTACAAGGATTGAGCTTTAAAATCAAAGCACCATAAGGACTCAGCTATGACTTTTCCTGGATTATAGCAATGACAAGATCACTAAATACCTGCATTGTGTTGTTACTTTTTGTAAGCTCTGTAGAAGAGGCAGCTTTTGCTCTTTTTTCCTTTGTGTACCACCTCCTCCAAAACATGCTGTCCTGTGCCCCAGGTGATACATCCCCCCTGACCTTTTTGTGGGAAGCTCTGGTCTGATACTATCTCTATAAGCCCCAACTGGGACCAGGGTTAACGGAGCAGCGTTTTACCCTAATGGCAACAGGACCTGCCAACCTGATTGAGGTGAAACCTGAGGAGACTGAGGCGGATCTGCAGAAGAGAAGACTGATGAGCAAACCAGGCTCTGGAGGAGACCATTGCATGCTGCTGGGTCAGCATCACCTCTTGGTGGAAAAACTGCTCTGCACCTGACCGGGTCTAGCCCAGGAGTCCTCGAGCAGAGCCGGTTTTGCCTGGAGGCATTTAGCTGGTCAGGGGGCTGCTGAATACCTGGGGTAACAGAGAGCTGGAGAACAAATATGTTTGAGGTTTAACAAAAAAAAATTCTTCAAAGATGGGTTGTCGTGTTTGAGAACTGCATGTTTTGGTAGCATATAAGGTTTCTGCACAAGTTCCTCTGCACAAAGCAGTGAGTGTCAGCTGTGCCTCCAGCTGACCCCGTAGAGTGCTCCTGAAGGGCTCCCGCACCAGAGTGAGTTGGCACCAAAATAAACCCCAGCAACAGCTGGGAATGTACTGACAGCAGAGAGCTTAACTGCAGGCTTGGAAAACACGATACTCGATTTTTAGGGATTTGATTACGTTTTTTTTGTGATAGCTTAAAAAGAAATAACTGTAATTAATTATGCAGTGCCGTTATTTCAGAGGTCTGGCTGAAATCATATGCCATATGAATAATGGCCTGTTTCTTCCATCACCTCTGAGCACTTAATGGATGTAAAAGCGAGGGCAGAGTCTGACTTCTCTTTGATTTTGATGCAACTAGTTTTAGTGACAGTGTTGATTCCCCCAAAGCTGAGTGAATTCACTTGTTTTGATACCTCTTATTATCACTATCTACAAAGCCTCATTTAAGCCTGTATATGGTTGAAGTCATGTACTGCAGAATATTACTGAATTTTGTCACTGCCAAACCTTATACAGAGGAGCCAGCAAACTCTACTTAGAAACAATGAAAAGAAAATTTAATAAAATAGTATAATAGTACGTGGCTGGCTGAAATAAATATAAGACTAGAGAGTTTTTTCCTTATTTCTCACTCTTTCTTTCTCAAGATACAGTGTAAAATTTGCAGTTTGAGTTATTGCAAATCATGAGTCCTGGTACCATCTGCTGTAAGTGCCCTGGCTGGTGCAAATGTTTCTAACCTTGCCACAAATTGCCCAGTATGGACAGTAAGATTTCACCTCCAAACTGGGTGTTAAAAATCACAGCTTAGGTAAGAACCAGCGGTCCATTTGTGACTGTGGTTATTAGTTTTAACTGAAAGTGGCAGGCTGGAAATGTAAGGATCTTTTCCTACATTAAAACATCTTCAGGCGATGGTAGAACTTTGCAGAGCTCTATTGTCTCTAGTGAAATCACTCGCTTTGATCTCAGTCTCCATTTTGAGTTTCTGTGAAATTAAATGAACTATACCAATATTTGAGAAGAGAATCAAATAGTTATACTACAAATAACACAACTTTTTTTTCTTTCGTATAGAACATGTTTTTATTAAACCTGGTATTCATGAATTTAAAAATACTTGCACTATAAAAGGGGAGAAAATGGGTTTGTTAATTATGTGCATTTGCAGCTACAAGGTGATTCTCAGTTTTTAAATGTCACAGCCGATATTCTCTAATCCTTTTTTTCCCACCTGAGATAACTGTTCAAAAATACTTAGCAGTCAAAGAAGTGAGCTGCAGATGTGAGGAAGAGATGAGAGAGGGAATGACCCAGGGGCACAGGGAAAGCAGTCTGAGTGTTGAAGCTCTGGGGAGTGCATGACTGCTGCTCCCACCACCAGGCCTGCTGCCCTGGGCCGTTGCTTGGGCCACCTGATGAGGTTGGCCACCGCCTGTCCCACCCCATCCCTGCTGTCATGGCTGCTCGCACCCATCTGCCACCCACCCAGCCGCTCCGGCTGCCTCGTGAGGCTGCTTAGAAAGGGCACGTTCCCCAGCCTGCAGGCCCAGGTCCTCTGCATCAGAGCCTCCCAGCTGGGTCCCTTTCTTCCCCACCAAGGGATTCAGCACTAGCTGCATCCACAGGCACTGGGAGAGGCAGCCTTTGTGGGTGTGTGAGGCGAGGATGGGCACAGTCTGCTCCGAAACCCGCTGTGTGAAATGGCATCTGCACGCTCCCTCCCCAGGCTCCTCCTGGATGGCCAGCTAGGCCTAAATATTACATAAGCATGTAGTATACATGTCACATTTAATATGATAATACATATAGCCAGATGTATGCACAGAGAGGTTCACAAATTAAATTGTTTGAAGATTCTTGTTTACCACTGTTGATTCGTGCCAGCTCTGCTCTGATGTTAAATCCATCCAGGCCTTAGCGTTCTTTGACTTTGATGGTTCATACTCCTCAGATAGCAATTTGTATGTGTTTTATTTATAACCTCATAACAGGCCATGGTTTTGCAGGAACACAAATGGTGCTTTATACTTAAAACGATTAAATTGTCAAACAGCTTCTGAGCGTGCACTGAAACATTGTCTAAGCTAATCATGTGTTTATGATTTTCATGAGAATTTATATATGCAAATCAGGTATTTTATTGCACAACCATCACATGAATTGCTGCAAATGCACACAAGCAGGTTTGGCAGGTGTAGTTGAGCTAGAGTCAAGAACTGCTCTATGCTAAAAACCTGGAGAGTGGCTGGAACCAGGCTCGGTGTCTTTATAATGCTGTTTAAACCTTGTCTGGCTTAATTTCATTGTATGCAGGAGAGCTAATGTTTTGTTTTCTCCTTGGTAAGGAGCTAGTCTTTTTATATAGCTTTTCAATTTATTACTCAAATGCTTATACAGTTTATAAATTAAGATTTTCATAAACTTTTTTTTCCTGAATGATCTGTAATCTGAGTCAGCTTCTATGAAAAAAAGGGTTTTTTTTTCCAGACTGGTCATGAGATTTTTGAGCATACCTGGAGATAATGAGAAAGTTAAGTGAGTCCAGCGCAGTGCTCCAACACCACTGTACAGGATAACCACAGTCACAGTTAGAGTGGTATCTAATATTAGTATACTACAGCTGCTTTACAGGAGTAATTTTTAGTGATTATCTGGGAACAGGGACAGTATCTTAGTGCTCTGTCCAGCTCTGTTTAAAGGAGATAACTGCAGGCCAAATGGCTCAGTGTTCTTCTACAAAGCAGCCAAATATATACGGAGTTGTAGCAAACCATGAGGGCTGCCTAATGTAGAGGTGAGGTAATCCTTCCTGCTTTAGTCTGTGCTGATTGAACCTTGGGAATGCATCCCACATTGGGCTTCATCCTCAAAGGAAGAGAGTATTGAGGAAACAGAGTTCAGAAACATACAGCAAAAATGAGCTGATAATAGAGGCTGTAGGGGTTGTGGAACTAAGTCTGTTTACTATCAAAAAGAGATGACTACAATGAGGTCATGTTGTTTGAGTTCTCCTGGGCAGTTACAGAAAGGAAGAGAATAGGCGGTTCTGTATGTCTGTAGTGGTTGGGATGAGAAGTGATATCAAAGTATATATAACTTTAAGACAAGGATGGAGAAGCACTGGGATCGATTTGCCCTGGAAAGTTGTGGAGTTACAGTCACTGGGGGTCAGAAGTTAGACAAACATGTGCCAATGATAGAGCTGACCCTGCCTCAGGTGGGGCAGTGATCTGCCTGGCCTCTCTGCTCTGAGGATCCTTCTAACCCTCTTTGCCATGACCATGTTGAAAGTAAATTCTGCACAAAAATAAGTTGATGTGTTGCCTTTTCCCTGCAAGGAAGGAGATGCAGAGTGTGCCCAGGAGGAAGAGATGTGGAATAGAGTAGCTGTGGCAAGGGGCAAACTGTGACTAAGACCTGAAACCAGTATAATTATTATTTCTTTCCTTCTTTTAAAATATCAATAATAGACTTGGTTTTTTTTAATGCTATCAAGTTAGCCAGTATTATGCTACACTGTTGCCTAAGCCATTAATGTACTGTGCTCTGAATTATATCTTGCAGGCCTTTTCCTTCCCCTCTCAGGAGAGATTTTCTTATGAAGTACCATCGTAGGCAGTGGAGCCGGGTGCTTGGGTACAATTCAGTGTAGTACTTTATGAATGAATTCCTCAGGTTCTGGAACAAGCAGTGACTTTCTGACGCAAGACTCCTTTGTTTCCCCTCTAAATAGGCAGCCCTGCAGGATGACTGATTTTGATAATAATAAAGAAAAGCACACTGTGTGCACTGGGGAAATAAGAAAAGGATTGGTGAGTGGCTTCAAGTAGGATTCTTGTGGCCAGCATCCTCGTCAGTACCAGGAATGCTTCAGGAGAGCACAATAAAAAAGTTAGCTGGTGTATACCATCCAAAAACCTTTGCATGGAACAGCCCGAGTGTGTCAGGTTTGGGAATTTTGGTCACTCCAGCCCACCTGATTGAGTCACAGCAAACTGAGGTCTTGCAGCTGTAGCGGTGGCTGTTGGAGTTGCTCCCTGGAACATAGATCCTGCTGTAGATGGAGTGAATGTGCCCTCCAACAGGCCTGTTTGGCCAGCTACATGGGTTTGCATGGGCTGTGGTTATCTGCTTGAAGCCAAAGCTGAAAAAAGCCTGGAAGATTTTGTCTGTTCGCAAGCATTTTTCATCTGTTGAGATGCTTAGCAGCAAGCCTGGGCAGTGTGGCCCATAATTTCAGGTCTGTGTGATCAAAGCTTCCTGATGAGTAAAGCTTTTTGATCAACATCAGTGATGGGAAGAAAGCGGGCTTTGTTCCCTCTCTGCTACAGAGGTGGTTCATAGTGCCCTGTGCACCCTGCATTGTAATTACAGAGCCAGGGCTGGCCCTGGCTGGCAGCGCTACTGTGTTGGCAAGAGGCTGGCCCATAGCTGGAGGTTTTCCAATCTTAGTAAAGATGGTCAAAGTAAAGAAACACAGGCTCTCAGTTGGCTCTTTAATGCCTGTGCTTGTCAATTCTAAGTGGAAATACGTTGTGTGGCTTTTGCATATTAACAGGCTTTTGATATAGGACAGAATTGTGGAGAATTCAGTAGCTGCTTGAAAGTCTTGGAGGGTTGTTTTTTTTCTCCTTGTCTCAGATATGCTGAGGGTAAACAGCTCTGCCCTCTAGTGCCGTTTGCCAAATCTGTTAAAGCCTAACACGTTCATGATCCTGGAAACGTGCCTTGCTCAGAGCATCCCTTGGAGCACACTGACCCGTGCCAGTCCAGGGCTGCCCTGGGCGTTGTGCTGGGGGGGGCTGGGAACAGCTGAAACCTGGAAGCTTCCAAGTAGGAGGATTTTAGCCCCGTGCTGAGCCAGAAAGCGTGGCACATGCTGGATACCCTCTGCACAGCATCTGCAAGTTCATTTCTGTGTTTTGACTCAAGCAACCCCGTCGAGTTTGATATTTACTTTCCCATAATGTTTATTATGCCTTTGAGAGACACGTAGAAGAGCTAAATGATGAGCGACCATCTCAGCAGCTTTGCTCTTTCAGCCTCATAAATAATGAATTCCTCGGGATGAGAAAACACACGCGCAGACACAAACACCTGTGGAGCCTTGCAGAGGAAAGGGAATAAGCGTGGAAGCTCGCGATCCAAATGCAGAGCCCTGTGCCAGTAAAATGAGACCTGCTTTTTGGAGTGAGAAAGTGTCACAGGGTGGGTTTGGAGTTAATTGCTTGAAGGGAAGACAAAAAGTGATTAGAAATGCAGATGAGTGTTAGATGAGGTTTGAGCTGACAGGTTGCTACCTGCTTGGCTTTTGGGGAGGGCCATTAGTTCGAATTGGTTGTTCGTTTTATTGTCTGCAAGTCCTGTCTTCAAACATCAGCTGAAATAATTTGTGGCTCAGCTTGTGTGGCTCCCTGCAACCTGACAAGGTGTACAAGTGTATTTTGAACCTGCTGGCCATCTTCAGCTCAACGGAACGGGGTGGGGTGATTTCAAAGAGTCCGCATTTCTGGAAGTTTTGTAAGAGCAAATAAATAACTGAAACCCCACAATTCCCATACGAGTCTTGCTGAGAATACTTGCAGAGCTAACATATGTGCAGCCTTTTAGAGACGCTGGAGAATTCACAGTGGAGAGGACTGGAAAGGCAACCTCACGGAGCTTCTTTAGCCCCAGTGCTCACAAACATGTCACTGCTTCCAGAGCAGCGAGAGTTGCGTGGTGAGGCATCGCATCGTGGAGTGTGCCGTGTCTGGGGCTCATGCGAGAAGGGAAGAGCCAGTTTCTTCCGCTTCATTGGCAGTTACAAGGGACAAGCACAGCCGGGAGAGGGCTGGTGTGTGCTGGCAGAGTGTGTCAGCAGAGCCCTGCAGACCCGAGTCTAATCGGCTGAAATGCAGAGCTGCCAGTGCTAGCCAGGGGCTGGGACGACCATTGGGATTTAATGCTTCGTGCTTTCCTTTGCGCTGATGCATTTTCCCCAATTTCTTAACACCACCACCTCCTGCCTTCAAAAAGGCACCTGCCTGCTCTTTTGATCAACAGATTGCACGTGGCTTGACAGTGACAGCCTCTGGTCAGTGGCCACGTCTCCTCTTTGGCCGTGGGAGAATGCACGAAGGAGTCAAGCCTGGTGGACATGGGAGGTGGTGGGCTGGCTGAGTCCTTATGGTGGTGGAGGGGCCACAAGGCAGCTGCACTGTGCCTGGACACCTTCAGCCCTCCTCTGCTGGGCTAGTCGTGGACCTCTGGGGTTTGGCTCTTGGGTGCCTTTCCCAGCAGAATCAGTGCACAGTAGGAGATTGGAGCCCAACTGGTGTCAGCTATGGCTGGGTGGGATGCTGGGCAGGACAGTGTGTGGGGTGAGCTGCCAGTGCCTGCAGGCCTGCCCCAAAGCAGACGTCTGCAAACCTGGGCTGCATTGGGAAGGTAAACAAGATGCAAGTAACTCACCTCGGCAACCTTAGCAGTATTTTGCTGTCTGGAGAATAACATACTTGGGATAACTCTATGAAGTTCTTTTATGGAAAAGCAGTAAGAAAAAATATGCTGCTTTGCAATTACTCCTTCAAACACGAGTGCTCCTGGACAGCAAGTGGAGCACGTAGGCATCTCTTTGATTTATGAAATGCTGAGACTTAAATTCCCCGATCCATCTTTGCTTCATTTGCCCTGATAAGAGCTAGGGGATTTTCATAAAGTTTGATCATCTGCTTATAGCCTTTTCTAAAATGTTTCACAAGTCAGCTCCCAAGATGAGATTATCTTTTGTGGAGCTGGGAATTTGTTTGGGGAGGACTGGATAATTCAATTTTGAGGCACTTTACCACTCAGCGAGTGCTGAGGAGGGGGGATATTCATGCAGGGTTTAAAGATAGTGAATTTCTGAGCCTAACTGGGGCTTGCAGTTCTCATGTTGACCTCAAAACATAACTACTTGACTATCACATAGCCTACCAGTCTGCATGCACTAATTTGGTTTTTTATATTCCTTTGAAACTCGGGCAATCTGTGACAGTTCTTGATCTGCTGTATTTTTCTCATTGATCTCTGAAGCAAGTGAAGCCTTACAAGATCATGCTGTCTGAGCTTCTTCCTTCTCCCTATAGATGTTGAACTTCATTAGCTAGTCAACCAGATTTGACTGAGGGTAAATACTGTGACGCTGCAGGTTTGGTGACCCTGGGTGGCTGGGCTGAGCTGTTAGTGCTTGCAGAGATTCACAGCAAAGATGACAAATGGAAGCGGGGGAGAAGGGAAAGAAAAAGGCATTAGTAATTCCCGAGTCTGGCAGAAGTTCAGCCAAAGCTTCCCTCAGTAACTGTCAGTTTCTTTCTCATTCCCCTTTATATATCTGGTTCGTGCAATGTTGGAAGCTCGAATGTAATTGCAAATAAAAGGTAATTTTGCAGTGCATCATTCCTATGAGCGTTGCAATCATTACAGGGTGAAATAATATAATGGGAGAGATAATAGCAAAGAGAGAGGAAAATGGAGAGGCGTGAGCAAAAGATAAGTTTTCAGCCGAGTTTTGGAAAGAAACAGAGAGCTAATGAGTTGGAGCTCATCTAGATGGCAGCAGCAGGCATTGCTTTTCCTACCAAGAGAAGCGATGCGTGTCTGGAGAATAAAAGAGAATTAAGAAGTTGCCTGATTAGTGGATGGAGGGTAGAAGGAGCTATAGAAAAGGACTAGGAGTTGACTGAAACAATCAAGGTATTGTGGATTTATTTGTACTGCAGATTATTCAGAATAGGTGACTGATATTAAACACTTCATAAAACCAGGCTGCTTTACCTTTCTAATCCTTATCTGTCTATATTTTTAAAATAATGTTTGTGTCGAGCAGTTCTGGTCCTGTTGACGCTACAGAGTGGCCAGGGAAGGAGAACAAAGGTGACAGCAAAGGGTCTGCCCCAGCCTGGAGACCAGCACCAGGAGGTGCTGGGGTTTGGGCCGATCAGCACGCTCACCCTGACCCCATGGCCTCCTGGCTGATGGGAGTACATTTTGGCTGCTATTAAACTGAGCCGTGGCCTCGGTGTGAGCAGAGAGCGGTGCTCAGCTGCAGGCAGCGCGTGCATAGGCAGAGCCCTCCTGCTCTGCTGCGGTACCCAGGACAGTCAGGGTGGACCATGGACATAGGAAATGGCAAATAGCTCCCAGCATCCTGGGGAACATGAGGCGTGGTATGTTACAAGGACTTGTTTATCCTCTGCCCTCTCCCATGAGGTGAGTCCTAGAACCTGGAGTGCGTTGGGGTGGCCACAGCCTTTTGCACCAGCGATGATGCCAGGGAGGGGGTGTTTTGCATTTGATATAGACAGTTCTTTGGTCTTTTTTCTTCTTTTTTTTCTTTTTCTTTTTTTTTTGTTTGTGTGAATCCTGGTCAAGGAAGCTAATAGAGCCAGCAGCTGTATAATTAGTGGGAGCAGATCTCTGCGTTTGCATGGGGCGTTTGTTAGTGAGCCAGTCACAGGCTGAGCGTGCACAGTGCACGCAGAGGTGCTCACTTGGCTCGCTCTGCCCTCTCACCGCTGTGCCAGACGGAGATGTCGGCAAAGATGGACACAGGTGGGTTGCTTAGTGTGACAGAAAATAATTAGGAGGGTGTTAGTTTTAGGTTGAAATAAATGGGTTGTCCAGCTGTAGCTGCTGTAGAAAGGAAGTTGAATGTTAATTAGATGCCACCAGTAATTATGGTGATTATGTATTTTTTGAGTGGCTGTTGGGAATAGCTCAATTTGCATCCAGAGGGTAACGTGAATGACATTTCTAATCGCTTTAAGGAAGAGGGAAGGTAGTTAGTTGGGTTTTTTTAAAAGGAAAAAAAAGCCCAAGGACAATTACAGTAAAACAAAGCTACAGTAGGATACAAGGAACTGTAAGTGCTTTGATGTAACTGCCCAGAAAAAAGGAGTATTAAGTAGGAGAAAATGCTTTGTGTCTGGTGCAAGAAATACATCCTGGTTTTCTACACATAAAAAATAAACTGTGGCAGAGATAGGACCTACACCTCTTCTTCCATCTCCTTTTCTCAACCAAGACCAGTAGTCCTCTGGAAAAGAACTGAATTTATTTTGCTGAGTTTCAAGCCTGCTTCACACTTTCCTCCCCACTTACACAGATAAACAGTGATGATGCCGGTAACATTCATGGGAACAGTGATTTTGTAAGAAACTATTACCTTATTTGCAGACAGTCAGTTTTAATTTAGACAAAAACTCCTTTTACAGCCTGTACATAGGGCTGCTCTGAAGGAGTTGCTCTGTGCATATTTATGTAGGCATTGTGATAAAACGAGTGCATCTATGCCCACATGTGCATCTATTCGGGAATAGCTGTTGTGCTCTAAATTCAATTTTTCTTTCATTTTTTTCTTTCAGTTGTAGAGCAAACTTCTCGCTTATACCCACTAGTTAAGAAGTGAACTCATTAACGTGCCGCCCACTGTGTCTGATAACCTAACACCTTCGATCTCAGTCTCAGCTCAAATTCACTCTTAGTGTTATTTGTAGAGATTATTTGTAGAATAAATTTGCATGTATTCCCAACAAGCATGTACTGGACACTCAGACTTTTGTGCAATACTCTACTGGAAATGGCTGATTCAGACCCAATAGGCAAGAGCTTGCATGCACTATGCAAGAGCGTTGTCTTTCATGCAAACCCACTAAGAGCTCCTGGAAGTTCCTTACTTCAAGAAATAACAACAAACACTTGAATCTTATACATACAAAAATGTGCAAAAGTCCAGGAACAATGAGCTGATTTGCACAGAAACCCTCTGACGGTTGGACAAGGACAGTCGTCTGTGATCCACAGGGAAGTTCCACCTAAAGCACTTGTGCAGCTGCCTAACACAAAACTTGAAAAATAAAATCATATAATCATCTAGGTTGGAAAAGACCCTTAAGATCAAGTCCAACCATTAACTGAGCACTGTCAAATCCACCCCTAAACCATGTCAGTAAGTGGCCCTTCTACACATCTTCTAGATACCTCCAGGGATGGTGACTCAACCACTTCCCTGGGAAGCCTGTTCCAGTGCTTAATAACCCTTTCAGTGAAGATGCACCATTCCCCTTCGTTCACAGGGGAAACACAGTACCTCACCAACCTGACCTTCCTGAAGCTGAGTTTTGGAAGACCCCTGATGCTGATGATTCAGGTAAGATATTATCTGGTTTTTACACCAGCTATGTTACTTGCTGTCAGGAGCGTGACTGATTTTTCTGAGCATTGGGACCATACAAGATACCCTTATGGCATGCAACGGTCAGCATGTCTCAGACAGAGCTGAACAGATATCCAACATGATGGCGTAGCTGCCTTCTTGGTCTTGCACTGTCTGCCTGGGCACCAATTGAAGAGGTGTAACCTTTCATCATATGGCCAGCCCCTTACCTTCCTCCAGGTTCCTTCTCCATGTGGAGGTTTTTTAGGGGTCCCTGGTCCTGCCACATGGAACTACCTCCTCCTTTGGGTGTGACTAGAAGTGCATCCATCAAAGAGCAAGCAGTCCTGTGTCATGAGATGGGTGCATGAAGTCAACTCCTATCCCGTGCACCCAGGCACGTGACGTGTTTGTCACATGGTGTGTACTCATCAGAAGCAGCGGTGGTTTGCTTCCATAATGGATGTGGTCGTATGGCAGGGGAAGGATTGCAGATCTGAGGGAGATGGAGCAGTGGGGTGCCTTGCATCTGGGAACAAGCCTTGGGCTAACACCTGACTGAAAACTTTTAGTGGGTTGGATGCACCCAGGGGACAAGATATGGCAAAGGAAAGGCTCCCCTCTCAACTGCAAACACGACCGCCTTTGCACTCCTTAATTACTTACATCTAGGAAGGTTAATGGCCTCTTTGATTCAATTATGTTAAATGAAACGTAGGTGACAAGATGAATCCTTTGCTTTCGCATCTAGAATCCCTCTACTAATTAGATGTTACCGAAGCAGGAATGCACTTTTTATCTTTTTTCTCTGGCCAATCAGTCAGGTGAAATAGATTTTCATGCTTTCATCTATAGTATTGAAGTTTGGGGAAGAGTGAGACCCTTCATACATTTTCTTCCATGCTCAGATGACTGCGTACGTTTGAAAGTTGGACCAGCCTTGATTTACCTGGTGCTTACATAGCCTATGCTCTTCTCTTCCAGGTTCCTCCTGAAGGATCTGCTGCTGGTTGATGGGAAGCTGCCAAAACACATTGTGCCATGTTGGAAGGAGCACAGGATAGACTGGAACTCTCGTCCTGCTTCTTTGAGGATGAGGAGTTTACAAGTCTAAATGGACAAATCACAAGCAGTAGAGCCTGAGAGAGATGGAGGAATATCAGGAGCCCCCAGCAGTGTTTGAGACTTTGAAGAACTGTTTCCAAAGGATGTTCATCTAGATATTAAGGCCCATGTTTATAGGACCTGGCTGAGCATCCAAAGGGGGGTATGTGCTGTCACCTCTAGCAGAGGCAGGCTGGCACATACCACTCTATCTGTTCTGGTGCTCTGAGCTTCTCTGCATGCTGTGCCATCAACAACACTTGTTCCCATAGGAGTTTTTGTTGCCTCTGTGTTCTGGCAGCTTTGGTTTTCCTTGTTTGCCCTTTATTCTTCCCCTCTTATCCTGTACTTGCACACAGTGATAGTTCTCAGCCACACTGATGGGTTTACTTCCGCCCATTGGTGCTTCCCTCCTTCATCCTTTCTCTACCAGGCACAGATGTGGAGGTTGTGGGCTCTTCTTGCTGACCAGGGGCTGGCAGTTCAGTGACAGCCATTTCCAGGGGTAACTTTGGCTAGAACACAGTTTTTCTGGGTTTCTGCAGCTTTCTAGATGAGGAAATTCATCAGCCTGTGGATTCGTTTGCACAAACACCATGGGGTGAGATGACGAGCGCTGCGTCAGGCCACGTTTTAAATCTGAGTGGCTCCTGAGAGCTGTGTCAGCCAAGGCAGACACAGTCCTGCAGGCTCCAGGGCTGTCCTCTTGAAGCCTTGCTGTCTGCAAGCTGTGAGGACCACCACCTGGGAGGCAGTTGGGTCTGAGTCCCTGGGGACACCAGGGTTCTCCAGGCTGGGCATACTGGGAGCTCTCCTGGTTTGCCAGCAAGCACTGCAGTGCTGCTTGGCAGCCCAGGTGATGGCAGGAACCATTTGTTATCTTCTTATCTCACAGTAAAGCAAAAGCAAGTGATGGAGGGAGGAAGGAGCAACCAGCTCAGAGGAGAGCTGTGTTCCTGCAGAGGGTTGCGCTGAGCACAATCCTGCTCTCACAGTGTGCACAGAGATGGGTATAACTCTGGGATCCCTCTGGAGTGCTGGCAAGGGTGTCTCAGGCTTGTGTGGGAAGCAGTGGTTTCTCTGTGGCTGCAAAGTGTTGTTCTGGGGCCGGTTTCTCCTGGCTGTGGGGTGGGGGAGAGGGTCAGGATTTTTTTTTATTTTTTTTTTTCACGGATTTTTAAACAGCTTTTCTGCTTTTCTCCCTCCTGGGTTGATGGACACTGCTACCATTTATCCCAAGGATGGCTCCAGCTGCACACTGTGAGTGAAGGTTTCAGTACCACAGCTCTGTGCAGTATCACCTGCCTCTGGCTGTGGTAGGCAGGGTGGTGGCTCTTTCAGGAGGAAAAACTCTTTGGCTAAAACAGTCTCCTGTGATTCTTCTGTGGATCCAGTGGCGAGCGAGAGTGCCAGTATGATTTGTGCTACTGGGTTCTGTGAGCCAGTTGGAGCAAAGAGAGGCCCTGCTGCAGCGACAGCTGAGCAGGGTAGAGGCAAGTGTGATCATTCCAGAACTGGTCCAGGTGCATGCAGAGCCCTGGCACTGTCTCCGTCCTGGCGTGGGCACCACAGGGCTTGGCTTTGGGAAGCGTGTTGTTTCCCATCTATTTCTTGCCAGCTCTCGGCAGTTTCTGTGCATCCCCACCAGAGAGCAACCCCAGCACAGGGTTGTTGTCTCCAAAGAGATGGAGACAGGGATGGTAGGTCTGGGTTCCGGGCCAAATCCACCTTCTCCTCTCCCCTTCTATCCCTACCACCACATCCAAAACCTGAGCTGAACAATGAGTTTGGGCCCATTGTGTACACAGTGTCCTGGTCAGGAGGAGCATCCCATCATCAGGGAGTTCGTGCTGCCATGTAAAAGCAAACCCAGTGCTGTCTCCAGGGAAGGACCACACCAGGAGGTAGCAAGGAGCATCAGTCCAACACCCAGGGAGCGAGTAGGGTTTCAGGCAGAGCTTACAAAACTTGGCTGGGTAAACATCTGGTGCTTTACGCAGTCTCCTGAGTAAGTGCACAGACAAAGTGTGCTCATCTCAGAATCGTATCTTACCTGAACTGCTCGTGTCAGGAGCCAGACAAGATTTATCTTGTCTGGGACAGACACACAGTGCAGGGAGGCCAAATTGCCTGCTGAAAGGACCCGTCCCTCTCCTCTGTGCTTTGCTTGAGCTGGAGGAGCAGCGTTCATGTGTTAGTGGCGGCTGCAGCCCCAGTACGTGCAGAAATGGGCTTTGGAAAAAGCTCAGGGAAGAAACAACTCCTTGTTATTTTTATCCTTCCACCAGCCCCCAGGGATTTCGATTGACAGGATTAGTTATGAAGCCAATATTATGAGTTTAACTATGAGTGAGATAACACAACTTCTGTGGGAAGTGGAGTAAAAGAGGCAATTATACAGTAGTTTAATAACAGCACGCTGCTGGCTGGATAGCTGAAAACTTACAGTTGACAGTAATTAGATTTTTTCATTCTTCCTGTTAAATAGCTATAAAAATTACAATAGAAATTCATCTAATTCTCTTTTATTCCATGCTGTTTTCATCATCCAGTCCATATTCATTTGGCCTTCAGATTATTATTTTATGTGTTTTTACTGTCTGGTATTTAAGCATGACGAAACAGGACTTAATGTGGAAAGATACCGAAAGCACTAAGAATAAAGGGGTGGCAGTAACGCTTTACTGAGCATCAGAAATCCAGGGGATGCTTGGATGGACAGTGAGGGCTTCCTGAATTGACTCACGTAACAGCTGGACTTCTAACCATAGGAGTTATAATAAATCACCTAAAATGACAGTAAAAATGAGACATTAGAAACCAAGGACTCTTTTGCCTGCCTGTTGCTGTCGTCATGCGTAGATAGACTTGGGAGGGAGGGAGGTGCAGCAGAGCATCAGTCTGTGTGCCGGTCGCTCACTGCCCTCGCCTCCCTTGTGGGATGGGAGTCGATGTGCATCTGGTTTTGTGCCTCACTCCCACCTTGAGCTCCGTGCTGGGATGGCAGCGTGAGTGGTGATGGGTATTTGTCAGCTGGCGAAGAGCTGCACTTATATTAGTTCAAGCATGAACCTGCATGGTCTGACAGGTCTGCAGGGTGTCTTCTCTTCCCAATCTCTGCTGCTTCTCTGCGGCGCTGCGGTGCGTGCTGATGTGCCGGCAGGCTGGGGCTGTACCTGCGTCTCATCTCCCTGTCGTTTACATCCCAAGAGATGCTTACTTGTCAGCTGCCCTCCTTTCAAGCACTGTCCTTTTCTTTTTTTTGTGTCTAGGCAGCAATAAGTTTTCTCTTATGCCGTAAAAACTTGAATTACTTTAGCAACTATGTGTTTCCAGACGCACAGGGTAAAATTTGATGAGCCAGCAAATGTGTGGCATTTCGGCTGCTTATGATCAGAGCTTGAAAGCGCTATGTAGCACAAAGGAAAGAGCTCTCAGGTTTGCTCTCATCGTTGAAAGCTCAGGATGGGATATTTGCTTGGAGGCTGAAAGTATTCCTCCCCTTGGTCTCCTTTATAATGCAGAAAAGACAGGTACGATAAATGGTATCCCAGTCCTAATGTTGTGAAGTGGATTGAGTGTACAGTTATGTTTTGCAGCTCCGGTGCCTGGTGGGATCTCAGGCACACGCAATAAATACACTCTGCAGCAGCACACTCGACCTCACAGCAGCATGTCTCTTATTTTATTTCTTTTCCTCTGCTGTGGCAGGAACATCGCAGTTCAACCTCACACTCATGTTTTAGTTTTAAAATACTCTGGAGATACCCAGAGCCATTAGCAGGGCAAAGGCCACCTCCAGGTACGCTGCTACCCCGTTCTTCCACTTGCCAATAGAAATACGCTGTGCTTTTGGCAGATGCAAGTGCTCCAGATGGTACTGGGAAAAGTGCAAATGAAAGATTGGATTCCAGTCCTTCCTCACCTTAATAAAATCCTGTTCATCTCTCTGATAGAATTGTGAGGGTGGGTTTTTTTGTTTGGTTGGTTTTTTCTTCAGGATCTTTTAAATATGTATCTCTCCTCCTTTCTCCTACCCAAACTCTGAGCTTGTGACCTTCAGCTCACCCCTGTGTCACTGGAAGGTGCACTGCTGGTTGTTCCAGTCTGACATCCACTGCATATGCCTTCCAGCGCACCATTCTGGTGCTGAGATCGTAGTCTGTAAAAATTGGATATAATCCATTCATCAGGGTGTCCCAACTGTCTCTGTGGTGGGGCCAGTTGCCAGGTTTGGGCCAGGTTCACAGAGTCTCGGCACATGGCCATGCACTGGTGTGATACAGACCTTCAGTACGTGCTGAAACAAATATTCCCTCATGCCTTGGGTTCCCACCGCCTCCAGCATAATGGCAGCAGGAGCAGCATGTGGCTCTAAATGGCCAAAGCTCTTGGCTTTGCCTGCTCCCCAGATCGGCAGCATCCTCCTCCTGCAAAGCCATGGTAGAAAAGCTGAAAGGAGTCACACTCTGGGGGTGGCCCAACCCACGGGTCAGTACCTGATCCTAAATTTGGCTTGGGAGGATGAGGGAGAGGAAAGCTGTCGTCATCTCCATTAGCTCCATCTGAAATGACATGTGTGCTCCTGATCGTGTGCTGTGCTGGTGCTCATACAGTGCCTGAGTCACCACCCTGCATTAGCTTATTCCAGCACATTTCCTTGTTACAAAATTAGATCCATTTTGCAAATTGCTGCCACACTAGTAATTGAATTGAAGGGTGGGTTTTTTTGTTGGTTTTCTTTTTTTTTTTTTTCCTTTTTTTTTTTTTTCCACTGGAGTAAATCAGGAATAAGTCAACAGAATCAAGCCCTTAGTGCTTTCAGCAACATGCTTATTTAAATTGGATGCATGAGGGTGTCTGTGTTTACATTTGGCCTGCCAAGAATCTCTGTTTCAGAAACTGGCTTACATAATATGTCAAAATTGGTTTACTCATTAGCATTGCAAACTGCGTGAAACAAGCCGCAGATTGATAAACTCACAGCAATATTTGCATCCAGAGCCGAACGGCACAGGGGGAGGGGAGGTTCATTAGGAAATGTTCCATTTCCATGAGAAAAAACAAATGGTTTCTAGTTATATATCTCAGACTTCATTAATTTTCTGTCTCACCAAATTTAAATAAAGATTGAGAGGGAAATGTGAAAATCTCTGTTGGCGAACAAGCAGCCCATCTAAATATTTCCTGGGCTGGTGGGGTTTTTGCAGCAGCAGCAGCTCCAAGTTGGCCAATTCTCCTCTCTCTGGCCAGAGCTGCAGCCCCTCTGCCATGCTCCAGGCTGCTCTGATTGATGTTTTCTCTACAGTAGAGGTGGGGTGGAGGCTCTGATATTATTAATTAGCTCTTCCGAAGGTGGAGTGGGCACAGATGTCGTAGCATGCTCTAAAGGGCCCATGGTGGTGCTGCCTGCTCCTGCCTTAGTCTGGCCAGGGTGAGTGTAGGTGTGATGTAGCCTCAGCCAGAGCTGAGGAACGTGATGCTGAGAAAACTACAGCTCAGATCCTTTGTGGCAAGACCAATTAAACTTCATCTCCACCAGGTAGTGTGGGATTTTATAGGCACCTGTAAAATCTGCACACACACATGCAAGTATGAACAGGGCTTCTGGGGTAATACGAGTAAACGTGTTAAGGATCATAGAATGCTTTGGGTTGGACGGGACCATTAAAGGTCATCTAGTCCAATCCTCCTGCAGTGAGCAGGAACATCTTGAACTAGATCAGGTTGCTCAAAGCCCCTTCCAACCTGACCTGGAATGTTTCCAGGGATGGGGCTTCTACTACCTCTCTGGGCAACCTGGACCAGTGTTCCATCACCCTCATTGTGAAAACATTCTTTCTATATCTAGTCTGAATCTTCCCTCTTTTAGTTTAAAACCATCATCCCTTGTCCTGTTCCAAGAGGCTGTGCTAAAAAGATTGCCCCCATCTTTCTCATAGGCTCCCTGTAAGTATTGAAAGGCTGCAGTAAGGTCTCCCCAGAGCCTTCGCTTCTCTAGGCTCAACAATCTCAACTCTCAGCCTGTCCTCACAGCAGAGGGGTTCCAGCCCTCTGATCATTTTGTGGACTCCTCTGGACCTGCTTCAACAGGTCTATGTCTTTCCTGTGCTGAAGACTCCAGAGCTGGACACAGACTGTAGGTGAGGTCTCACCAGAACGGAGCAGAGAGGCAGAATCATCTCCCTTGACCCATGGGCCACAGCAAGAGTAAAGCAACACAGCAATGAGAGGGTCTAAGTGTAACCAGTGCTTTTGGGCTCTCACTATGTGGGCTTTAGGTACTCTGCAGTGAGCTGGGGGAAGATGGAGCAAAGTGCAATGGGGAGCCAGAAGAGCAAACCCGCACATGCTGTCCTTCTGCAGATTCCTCCTGTGACTACTGCTACTGCTTCTCCTGGGGAGAAGTCTCTCCCCAGCCTGCAGTCCTCGATGTTACTGGTGTTGCTGCTTCCCTTTTAGCTGTTTTGGCCATGAACCTGGTACAGAGGGGCATTGAATCTCTTTAGACTCTCAGTGATGTGGCAACGCTGATGGAAATCTGCTGGATGTGTACAGCTTTTCAGTAGTATCTGAAGGAGTTTGGGATTTAAAGCCCATGAAGCTTTTTAGTTTGCTTTGAAATTCCCAACTTAATCAAAAGTGGAAAGCTCTGATACAGCACAGAGAGAGACATGGAGTAGCAGTGCTGACATTGGTTGGCAGCGACTGGTTTTATGCTTGGTGATCCTGGGTGCCCTGTCCGGTATTTCAGATGAATTTCTGAAAAGGAATCTAATAAACCTGAGGAAAGCCCAAGCCTGCAGTGCTGCAGGGTCTGCCGCAGCCCGACAAGTGTTTTGCCTTGTCAGCAAACACCAACACATCCGCTTTCCAGCAGTGTTAGACCTGAGCCACAGCATTCATAGCATGTTACCAGTTTGGGAAAAAAAAACAAAGGAGGCTTTGATGTCCTTATGCCATGAAGTCCATATTGCAGTGTTGTTTGAAGGAGCTGTTTGACAGCTGCAACCCACCTTGCTCTAGTAAAACTGCATCCTGCACTCCCATGTCCTGCACAGGTGCCCAAGTGGGTGCATGTGTTGGAGGGCTGAGACACTTCCAGGGGTGCCTCTGCAAAACTATTTTAATGGATGTTTTTCAAAGTTTTCAGGAGATTTAGTGAGTTTAAGTAACACCAGTTGTTAGCAGTGGGAAGGGAACATAAAATTATCTCACTGGAAAATGAAAATGAGAGGTGTTTGCATTTCACTTACTGTCACACCTTGCAGCAAGAGGCTGGTCACCATGAGACACAGCGAGTTTCAGTGCCAGCTGGAGAGCTGAATGCAATGAAAAAGTCCAGGAGCAATGCCATGTATCAGCTGGGGAGCTCAGGCAGGCTGAGCATCCTCCACCAATGTGTGGGAGCAACCTAGGCACTCACAGGCTGAAGAGCTTTCCTAAGGGTATGGGAGAGCTAGTATCACTCCTTCTGCTGATGCAATGGGTGGTAAGTTTTGTGTGGTCCTTGGTCACCTTTTCCCATTGCTGCCTTTTGATTCGTGGTCCTCTTTGGGTCTGTGTTATTCCTATAAAGCCTCCTGCACGCCTTATCTAGGCTGCTCAGTCTTTTGTCAAGGTGGCAAGGAAGAAGGAGTGATACATGTGAGCTCTGTCCTTAGGGAGGAAGGCATGTTGGCCAACGCTAACCACGCGAATGCTGAGGTGCTACTGCAGCCTGTGTGGTGTGAGCGTGGCTGCAGAGTGCAGTTCCTGTGTGGATAAGGCACCAAAGGGCTGCTCACGGTGCGGTGGGAGGCAAATGATGCCCAGCTCTGCAGCCTAGAGGTGCTGAGCTGTTCGACCTTTGTGGCTGGGACTCAGGCAATGTCCATGGTGGCTGGCAAATGCTTTCTCCTACGTTAAAATGCACCGAGCAGCAGAGCGGTGCTTCAGCCTGGAGAACTCTCTCAGCACCATGATGTCTCCTTGTTAGAGCATCAGCCAGCATCAGGCTGTATCTGTTGGAAACGCAGGGCCACATCATCAACAGTGACATCTGTCAGCATGGCAATGTGGCTCCTGCTTGTAGGAAAGGGGCCTGGAGCTTCAGCGCTCATAAAGGAGTCTCCTCTGCCTGGATTGTGCTAGAAGTGTCAGCCCGGAACAGATAAATTGAATTATCAGATGAATTCAGTCTCCTCGGTTTTATCTTCAGGGTTTTCCTTGTGAGTTCCAGCTCTTCTTGCACAACATAAACCCCAAGCCACTGGGGAAAAGCAATTGTGCTTCAATTTTGCTGCATAGAGAACTATTGTCACCCAGCAGGTGTTTTTTGTTATACCAGCGTGTAACTTCTGTCTCCTAATAAAAGAAAGTTCACTGTGTGTCTCATCCGTTGTCACGTGTATTTGAAAATACGTGATGCGGTGTGTAGGAAAGAGGGCAAAACAGTGATAAACCCAGGGCTGATAAATAAATAGCACGGAGCGTGATTCTCAGTCTCGGTTACACCAAACAGCGCTGGGGTGATAGGTTGGGAAGGAGGGAGGCTCACAGGGTGAGCTCAGAGCTGGATGCCTTGCAGAGAGGGATCCGTGGATTCATTTTGTGCTCTTAACATGCTGGAGTCCTGAACACAGAGTGGAGAAACCCCTTCTGTGAAGAGGTTTGCAGTGGTGGGGTGTGGGGTTCGTGTCTTTCTGCAGCTGCCAGTGGGAAGCAAATGTGGCATTTTTCCAAAGAAGGAGCAAGTATTTGCCACTGGAGTGTCTCAATCGCAAGCAGGTGCCTGTGTGTTGGAGGCAATGATCTTACCCCCTGCCGTCTTCTCCTCCTCCTCCCATCGCACACAGAGGCACAACAAAAGTTTTGTTTGGGTGGATTAATGGCACAGAAATTTTCCCTTTTGGCACAAGGGAACCTATGGGTTTCCTGCAGTTTTTCTCTGATATGCAAGAAGGGGTAAAAGCTTGAGTTCCAGGAAGATGCTTTGGAGGTCTAGTCCTGTGTGAGCTTGATGCACATTAAAATATGAGAGACCTGAGAGGACTTTTCCCCTTTCTGGAGGAGCTCCTTGCTGGACCTGTAGGGCAGCTTTCCAAGATGCAGTGAAAGGCATTTCAAAATATGACAGTGAGTCCAAAAAGCCCCCAAACCCAGCAATGAAGCACCACTCCGATGACAGTTTGCAAGTGTCAGAGCTTGGGAGGATGTTTAAGCTTAGGAAAACTTTAGCCCAGACCTGTGAACAGTTTCTTTTCTATAGAGCGCACACGAGGACTAAAGCGATGCTGCATTAGCAGTGGGGAAGAAGGGGCTGCATCTCCCAGTCCGCTGTGGTGGTACCTGCACCACAACAAATCAATCAGCCTCTCACCGAGGGAAAAGTATTTGCTGTCTCTACTTAGGCTGTGTGTAGTCATTGTCTAATAATATGAGCATTTTGCCATCCCTCTGCAAATAAGGCTGAGGCTGCCGCCTGATTGGTATATCAGCTCACTTTCTCTCAGCATTGATTTTCTTGCTCTCCTTATTTGCTTCATAAAAAGCGAGGCAAGGAGCTGGTGCTCGCTCGCTCCCTCTCCCTCCCTCCCTCCCTCTCTCTCTCTCCCTCCCTCTCTCTCTCTCTCTCTCTCTCTCTCTGCTCTGTGAGAAGCTTTTGGGAGCCTTTATTTTTAGTATGAGACAAACCTTGCTTTATTTCAGGAGACGCAAGTTGGATTATAAATCCTTTTGTAAATGTGTATGGTGATATTTGCTCCGGTAAGTTATATGCATCTCTATTTGTGTAACTGCACTGCTTGGGGGAGAAGTGGGGTTTGACAGCAATTGTGAAGCCCACAAAATTGTTTTTAGGTTTGGTTTCTTTGTACTCTCATGCTGAGACCAACTGTTTCGGTTTTTAGATACACTGAAATATTTTCAGTTTGTATTTTGCTTTACAGTGGGGGATTACCTGCTTTCAAAACTTGTTTTGCACTTCATTTTACAGGGGAAATGTGGAGAGTGAGGATTAAAGGGAAAAGGAATTGTGATTTATTGTGTTCTTTCTGGCATTTTAAATCAAAGATGCCTCAAAAATAATGCAGAAATGTTTGGTATTAAAAAATCAATAAGAGCTATTTAATATTGATCAAGCTGAAGTATGAATATCTGACTGCATATTACCTTAGAAAGATCAGTCTAAAGTACGGCAGGTTGACAGCAACGTGCTCCTCAGTAAAATGTATTAATGAAATAAAGAAAATCTTTAAAGTAATTAAGAACATAGCTTCGTTCGGAGTGTAGCATCGTTAATACAGGTGAATAGACTGTTGCTCTGACTTCCTGCTCACTGCTTCTGCTTTGTACAGCTCAGCAACCTCATTCCTCAGTGCTCTCGGCTAACTTGGAGACCGATTTGTTACCTGTAAATAACAACGAGGTGCAGTTATTTATCTCTCCCATCATAGCTCCTGGTGTGCTTTCCAGGCAATACAAGACAGTGATTGTAATGGTACGGCTGAGGAAAACAAGATGTATAGCTGTAATATTTTTGGACTACATAATAAATACTTGAATTTTTAGCATTATGTGGATCAATTTATTGTCCGTTTGATTCTTCCATACTTGAATCATATCCATGGGAGTTGATCACTTTGGTGTTCCAGAAGTCTTTAAAAACTCCAGCTGTAGCACAAGCTGGAGCTACTGTGAGAACATGCTTGAGTTATATCCCTGCTCAGAAAATCAACATATTAGACCCAGAATAATCTGCCTGCTCTCATGATACCAGGGTGTGCTAATAGATATATGAAGTGTACTTTAATAAGGTGTTAGAAGATTGTAGCTGCAGAAGGTAAGAGTGTTGTGTCTGCTGGTCCAAGCTAAACTCTTCCAGAGAGAAATTTCAGGTTGCAAATAACTGCTTAGTCATTTGGACCAGTTTAATTGTTCCTGTTTTCACAAAACGGAATAGTTGCGCTTTCCTGAAGAGCAGCTGATGGGAATATTCTGTGGCGAGCCCCTCAACAGGGAACTCATGAGCTCTGTTGGGGTCTGCGCCGGAGCTTGGGGCTGGGCAGGAGCCGGTGCCGGCGGCAGCATCCCGCAGGCAGCCAGCCGGGCACAGGGCATTGTACAGGTGAGCCTCTGTGCTCCACGCCTGACAACATTGTGAAGAGGCACCCAGTTCAGTGGCTTTTGGGTTTTTGCATGATTGTTGTTTGATAAGGACCATATACATTTATACCAGCTGTGTAACTTAAACGTATGTGCTTGGCTCTGTGTTAGAAAACACGATACATGAAATGTGTCCTGCACCACAGTGCTAGAGAACAGGGCACGTAACAATAATGGTCTTTTTCGCAGTCATTTAACTCCTCAGGTGTGAGGAGCATGGATGTCTGAGCAGTGCACACATCACACACTTTCTAAGCATAATTCTGCCTGCCTGAGGACAGCATTAAGCATTTCTAACTTTGATGAGCCTTAGTATCTGGCTCAGTGCAGTTTCCTCTGGGTGGGCAGAAGGATGATGGTCAAAAAGCACATTTGGGTGACTCTAGAGGGGAAGAGGCTGGGTAGCATCAACCAAGGAGCATGATTCTTGCTTCCTACCCCACAAAATTAAAGGTCTGGGGTTTTTTATGCCACATAACTCATCGTAGCAGGGGTGCCAGACTGCCCTGAAAGCTGGGCTGCGGTTTATCAAGGAAGCCAGTTGAGCTTATCTTAATAGCTTTGAAACAGGAAAAGTGGCCAGGGATGGTTGGTTTGACTGCAGGCAGAGGGAAGTCTCACTGCTGTCCTCAAAGACAGGTCATCAGTGGCCAAAGGAGTGTTACAGCACAAAATGAATGATGTGGTTAAGTCCATCTCTGTAAGACCTTCCCTTGGCAGAGGAACTTGTGGCTTAGCAGAAATAATCCCTTCAGCCCTACAAGCTGTCTCTACAGGATATGGCTAAGACAAATTTGTGGGGACAGGAGAACTTGCTCTGTTCTTCATGAGAGTCTTGAGGGTTCATGGTCTTCCATCTGTTGCCTTTTGCCCATCCTAGCATTGCAATGTGTGGTGTTCCTTCATTTCCAGCTACTTGGTGGTAGCAAGTCTGGGGGCAGCATCTCCCCAGTCCAGTATCCCAAACCACCACTCATCTCTCAGACCTTGGAGCAGCCTCCATCACATACCCAGGAGTGTGACATCCTCTCTGTAAGATAACCTCAGGCTGATGTGCAAACCAGAGCTTGGTGTGGCTGCAGGGACAGGTTCACAGTGAGGTGCTTTACAAGCTGAAAATGTGAGATTTGTGCAAGTGGGATTGAGGGGTTTCTGTCCCTTTCTAGCAGGTACATCAGGGGTTGAAAAAAGTTTGAAGCATTATTTTAGGGGTGCCTGGATCTTGGGCAGCTTCTTTTACTTTGAGACCCATCTTCTTGGCTGCTTCTTTAGCAGCTCAAACAGTTTCTAGAGAAATTCCTTAAACTCTTAAAAAATTGATTTCTTAAATATCTGGCTCCTGAATGCTGGTTTGGTTGGTTTTTTTTTTGCTAACTCCTTCGAAGTCTGAATGAGTGCTTTCCTCATCTCTGTTAATCCTCTTCAGTTCAATAGATGCTCTACAGGGGGAAAAGTATTTGTGTTAATATTGGATAGCAGTTGCCTGTCGCTGCTGGTGATGGCAGGTGGTATTTTATTCTTCATGTCACCCTTGATTAAAGTTCCTGTACAACTATATGGCCATTTTTTGGGGGGGAAGTATTTCCCTGTACATAAGATGGCAGATGGTAACTTGACCTAGAGTTTGGTCTTTCCTGATTTTGCTTTTTGTCTCTCTTTCCCTGACCAAGTTGAGTTCAAGTCATTTCAAAGAGTAACGTGGAATGGGTTTCCTGGAGAAGTTGTGGGTGCCTTATCTCTGGAAGTGTTTAAGACCAAGCTGGATGAGGCTCTGAGCAACCTGGTCTAGTGGCAGGTGTCCCTGCCCATGGCAGGGGGGTTGGGACTAGATGACCTTTAAGATCCCTTCCAACTCAAGCCATTCTATGATTTTATACCCTCATAAATACAACACATTTATGTGTGGTGGGCTGGGGGCTCAGTCCAGCTAGTCTGAGCAGAACCTGGGTCCCCAGGTCCCTGCCTGAGCTCTGTCTGCACAGGTAACACCATGGGATGCGGGTGTGTGGGAGGACATGAGGAGAGCCATGGATTTGGGACAGGCAAGAGCCACATCCCCTTTCAATGCATCCCCGCTCCTTCATCTAGAGCTGGCGTGGGCAGCCTGATGTAAGATGAAGAGATGAAACTGCTGCCTGCCAGTGCAGCACACTCATGTCCGTACATGGGATGCAGGGTTGCTAGAGAGCCCAGGCAGACCTGAAGGAGAGATTTAGCTTCTCTCCAAGGCGTGCAGTGGCATAGTGCCAGCTCTGAAGAAGTTGGAAGGGACCCATCATTGTGTCTGTGCTGCAGGCGAGGTTGGGGCCAGGGACACAGAGCCTCCTGCCCAAGCTCACGGGGTCATCAGGAGCAGAGCTGTGAAGCGTTTGCTCAGTTTTGATTTGATTCAATGTCCGGTGCAGATGGTGGGTCTGACTCTGCCTGTCCTTAGTTTGCAAATGTGGTTGTTGCCCCTCACCTGAAGGGCAGCTCAGAGCCCTTGAACCTGCAGTGAAACTAACTCCTCGGTAAAAGAGCTGTGGGGCCAGAGATGTGACAATTCTGTGAAACTCTTCAGCCTTCTTCTCCTGTCATTTACAACCTGTTGTTTTGCAGAACAACAGAAGAAAAAAAAAAAGAAGGCAAGAAAGGAAACTGAGAAAGATATGCTGAACCCTCCTGTAGAGACAGGGGAAGAGACAGGTGATCAACATGGAGTGCTGTCTCCACAGTGCTGTGCCTTTCCTCTCCTCTCCAAATGGCTGCATGCTGGGGCTATCTGTCTGTCCATCCATGCCATGCCGTGCCATACACAGGCTGTCTGGGTGGAAGGGCTCTGCGCCACCTGAACGACTGCGCAGTGGCTCATCTGTCACTAAACTTCCCTGGTGCCGTGGCAAAGCAAATATGCTGCAGCAGGCTGGAAAGCTGTAAACATATGGGCACTAACAACAGATTAAGTGAGTGATTTAGTCTAAGGGGCTTGGTAGATTACCATAAAATGTATCTTAATTAGAAAAGCAATCAAACTTGCACGGAGTCAATGAGGATGAACCGTCCCTGTTGGCAACAGTGAGCAAGAGGATGGGGATGTTGATGGATGGACCTCATGCCCGCTTTGGGGGGTTTGGTGTGGTTTGCCAGGTCCAGCTGTGGGTGGATGGTATCCTCATGCTGAATTATTTGGTTTTTGACCCATGACACCATCCCGTGGCCTACTGAGAATGAGACTGTTGGTGAACTCCCTTAACGACATTAACAAACCAGAAACTGCTGAAGGTGAAAGAACAGAGCGTTTTCACATTTTCCTTAAAACTGTTTGCAATTACCCAGAGATATATTTGAGTGTTTGCCGTGTATAGCACAGCTAGTCTCAGATAAAGGATTGGGGCTTCTAAGTGCTACCATAACACAAATAATTAATAAGTCTATCTCCCTTGCTGTGTCCTCATCTTTTTAAGTGAGCATGGCCATAATTAGCTTTCACCTGATTCTGAATTTGTAGCTTTTCAATTGCATTTTTCATTCCACTTGTGTTTTCTTTGCTTCCTTGTTTTATTGGTCCTGATTTTATTCTGCAGGCCTGAATCTACAGATAAAAAAAAGCTAGGGAATCATCTCCAGCAGTGAAGACAAAAAGATTGCAACAGCCAAAAACATATTGATGCATTATTGGTTTTGTAGAAGTGCCTGCTTTTTTCCAAGGTCTGGGAGAGTTCAAAGGACATCGGGAAGTGACACTGAAGATGTGCAGCAGCTACTAGCTGTTCAAAGAAAGGAAAGGATGTGTGGTTATTTCAGAATTAAATATTTTGAACCATGAGGGGAATGAAAACATTCATGCAATGTTTTTGCCAGGTTTTTTTGTTATCTTTTTTTGTGTTTGGAAGCAGGTATGGCTGCAGATTTCAGGGAATGTGAATGAAAAGATGTGAAAAAGAAAAGAGATAGGCAGGAGTGTGGAGGAGCACAGTAATGAGGAGGATGTAGAGAAAACAGGACAACTTAAGCTGTTCAGATGAAGTGTATTAAGAGCTAGTGAGATAAGGAATATTTTTAAATTTCAATTCAAGGACATTGTTATTAACATTGACTAAAAATATTCACGTTTAGGTGTTGTTTTTATGATTTTTTTATGATGAAGTGTGGGGAAAGAGAGCAATGCCATCTCTGGGGACAGAGAATAAGAGGTGTGGCAGAAAAGAAGAGGAAAGGGAGGGTTTCATTTTAAAAATGTTTCTTGCTCAAAATGTTCCGTGTGAATTCCCAGAGTTCAGAAAAGCAAACGTTCATTTATAGCCCATCTTTTTAATTATTAGAAAAGAAATTATTTTCACTGTGTGGGCTGATAATTAGCCAGGAGCAAATTCTTCTTCCAGCCTTTTGCACAGAAATGGGTGCCGAGGTTGGAGTCAGCTCCAGTGGAATTTTCCATCCAAAACTGGTTTGAGGTGAGCTGAGGGGTCCCATGTTTGGGTTCCTCCTGCATGGGATGCCAGACAGAGCTCTGGTACAGAGGGCTTGAGACATCCTCTACCATAACAAGTGCCATGGTGAAGCTGGGTCTGGAGCACGAAGGGGACATCTGCTATGATCAGATTATTGAAGGCCACTCCTAATGAGCCTCAAGTGTCCAGGGCTGGATGGTCCCTGGAGGGTTTTACAGAGACACTACCTAGAAAACAAGCCATGTTTTTCCAAAAGCAGAGCCTTGGCCCCCAGTGGTCCTGCTCATACAGGTGATGTGGGCTGAAAGAAAAATATAAATGGCCAGACAGCATCTTAAAGAGGACTACTGGGTGTGTAAGAGGGGTTGGAGGCCCCGTGGCTTAGCAAATTGAAAACACTCTCAAATCCTCACAGGAAAAAACTGTTGTGCCAGATTACTAATCCCAAGGGCTTTGTGGATTCCTTCCCAAGCCAAGTAATTTTCACTCACTTCCTTAAATCTGCTTGAGAAAGAAGACAGAGCGGAATGCAGGCAGGCATGCCTGTGGAGCGGGCGAGTGGAGAGGGAGCAGATGACACCAAATAGCTACACAGCAGCACGGGGAACCGAGAGGAAGCTACTAATGGCCTCTGATGAGCATGGATGTGATAATAATGAGGTTAATGCCCTTTCATTCACCCAGAAACATCTTAGAGAACGTATAATCCCTGCTCGTCAATGGGCAATCATTAGGTCATAAATAATACAGTGTGACTGAAGGACAGGAGCCTTTCCAGTAATAATCATTTGCAGTTGGTGCTGACCTGGGAAGGGTTTTAGTGCAGCCCCCATGCTGTGCCACACTGCGTGGAGCGAGCTGTCGGAGCATTTTCTTGTCAGAGTGCTCCCACCTCTCATCTCTGCTGTGTGCATCTGCCATCAGAGCAGGAAAATGCTCCAGTGGAGCCCAGGTCTACCAGGTAGTGCTGGGAAAGAGGAGCTGAAGTTAATAGAAAGAAAAATGATGCAAATTAGATAAGGAAGCGATTACAGCAGCCATCAGATGGTGCTGCCAAGGGCCTTGACCTGCCCACTGGTGCCTGGTGGTGATGCTGGAAGAGCTGAGGATGGGCCCGAGCTCTCTGGCTGGGAGAGGTGCCTTGTCCTAGCCTCAGCCCAAGGCAGACAGTGTGTGCATTGTGTGCATTGTGTACAACACTGCTTTTGCAAGCTGGGTTTGCAGTCTTCTGCCATCCAACACCGAGGTGGAGAAGCTGTGGTCTAGTCTTGACTGTTGTTGAGCCCCTGAGGCTGTATCAACCATCAGGAGTTTTATTGACAGTAAGTTCAGGCACTTTCCCTTCTCAGAGTGTTTCCCCTGTGTGGATGTCACTCAGCCATAATGTAAATCCCTGTGTTTATTAGAGGGAGTAAATCCTACTTAGTAATAACTTGGATCACGCTCTGTATGCATTTATGTTAAATCATGGACCATTTTAATCCCGGATGCTTTTAAACCCACCAAGAGAGCAAGGAAATGAGCAATCGTCCAACCTTTTTTATTTTATAATTAAATGTTTACACTTGTTACGCAATAAATCCCATATAAGCATCCTGTAAAGCCTGCACTAAACCTGTGTTTCCAAGAGGGAGCAGGAACAGAATTACATTTATGCATGAACCTGAGTGTTTACTGAATATTACCTGTTAATAAAATGAGAATTAACATCACCTCTTAGGAAACCTCTCCTTTACCTGACCATGGTTTTTCTTGCATTTTGCCTGTGATGGCCGCAGGAGATTGATGCCAAAGCAGTTCATGAGATGTTAGGGGTACACCAGAGGATAGCTGGCATGGGCAAGAGGAAGGGGACCGTGCTCAGGTGTGACCACTCTCCTGGGCTGGCACTTGTGGTATTCTGGGCACTATCATAATGTAGATCCTGGTGGAGACCATGGCAGTGGTTTTTTTTACTAGCACTCTAGAACTGGAAAAGTTTTCAGGCCCAAAAAGGAGTGCATGTCTCTGGTGAAGTGATATATGTCACAACATGAGTTATTCAGGGATCATATGCACAAATCTAAACAAAGCTGTCCAAATGGTGCTCCCACCTCCTTAAAAGAAAAGGGTGCAACTGTGGAGTTGTGGAGACTGCAGAGGAAGATCTTTAGCTTCCAGACTGCTCAACAGCTGGGGGAGAAGGGGCCACAGGCTGTAAATGCAGTGAAACTACAACTCTGTGATACATCCCAAATGAAGCAGTGTACACCTAGAAATTACCCCAAGTATTCCTAAATCAGACTGCAGCGAGTATCCGTGTGCTTTGTTTCATGGAAGACTTGTTGCCAACCTGTCAATATCCACATGCAGAAAGCAATTTATGCAATAAATTAAAAAAAAAAAACACCTCAGGTCTTTGCAAATGTCTTCACTTAGCTCAAACCTTTGACAGATGGTTAGTGGGGCTGGAAGAGCACAGCAGCTCTGTCCCATGTGTGGAAGTAGCTTTGTCCCCTGACAACTTTTCATTTTACTGAGTCCAAAAAGAGATGCTTTAAATATGTCTTTATTTTCTGCCTGTTAACTCTTCCTTGCATTCTGCCAACCTTAGCATTAGCTTTCAACTTCCTGACTGACCCATTAAATACTGGATGAAACACATCTCATCAGCTTGCATTACATTTTGAACTTAATAAATAGGAAAGGCATTACACAGATTCTGTCTGGCCATCTGGAGGAACAATGTTCTTTACCTCAACGAATGGCTATCTAATCCTCTCACATACAGTTGGGTTTTATTCTATTAAAATATAATGAGAAAAGACTACCATACCATTATGTGGTGGAGCTAAATGGGATTTTTACAATAATCAATGGAAGATGAATAAAAAAGATAAAGATTTTCTTCAAAGAAGAAGAGAAAAAATTATCTCCTCGGGATTAAAGTATTGTAGAACCAAATTATTATAACATGATCTTTACTCACTAAAAATACCCCAATTTCATTTCCATAAATCTTTCCATTAAGAATCAAATTAAGTATTTTTTTTTTCCTTTTAAAAATGGAAAGTAATGTATTAAATGCCTTGCTTTAAACAGAAGATACTGCAGAGTTCTTGCCTGCTGTGGGGTCAGGTGTTTCCATCCATCTGGCAGCATCAAGGACTACTCTCTGTGGGGTGCCCTGAAATGCCAAACAGAGGTTTGCTCCTCCAAATGCTCTGATAAATACCGCAGCCTAGTGGGGAAGTCTTGGAATGGGTTGGTCTCTTCTAGGTGGGTGGCAGTAGGTGGGGACATGGGGGCTTATGCTGTGTGGGTCCCACCAGCCTTGGGTGCTTTGAGAACGCATGTTTTCCAGCAGTAGCCATCCTTACTCAATGTAAAGCCATACAAAATGGTTGATGCAAGGATTTTTCTCCAACGTAACTGTATCTGTATTTCCATTCCCCTTGCAGAAGATGGTGAAATCTTTAAGTCTGATAGCCAAGGGAAATCTATGAGGTACTTTGTGAGATCTTGACAGGTTTTATGCCCTCAGCTCCAGCATGGTGACACTAAAAGCACTTTCCCAGTTGCCACTACGTCCTGGAGGTGCCCATGGTCTGCAAGTGCTTCCCAGTGTGGGATTGTCACTTGAGTCCTTCAGCAGTGTGCTAAAAGTGAAGCACCACTGGGGTCGGTGTTTGGGCAGATGTACAACGTTCCTTACATGGGGCATATGTGGTTCTTCAGACCCAAACTCTGAGATGTTCCCTCATCTCTGGGCTTTCCTCTCCATGCAGACCAGGTCTGAGCAGGCACAGAATTGTTCTTTGAAATGCTGCTGTTTATTTATAAAGGGGCACACTAAATCCCAGCAATTAGCGAACAATTGCTTTAGGGTTTATTTCTCAGCAGGAGCAGAATGTATTTCAGCTTTCTCCCTATATGGCTGTCAGAGGAAAATGACTCCAGCTAGTCGTTGCCTACCCCCCTAGCACAGCGTCGGCTGCGATGCTCTCCACCTCCAATTCATCAACCAGTCAAGATGATATAATTAGGAATCCCAAAGTCAATAATCTGATAATCTTCAGTGCACAAAGGCTTGTATGTAGGAGAAGTGATTCCAGGAAGTCTGCAGCTCAGATCCGCACAGGAAAAATGCCAAATTTTAAAAAAGGAACAGGCAGAGACCTGGAGGAGAGAGTATTTCCTAATCCTTCACTGGTGACATATTTTGGGCCATCAGCTCTGCAGTAAATGTTTTCCCGTACAGTCATTTAGTGCTTTCGAACCTTCCCTTTACAGTCTTAGTAAAGGATGTTCAATTACTGGTTCTGCTCTATAAATAAATAATCTCAGTTTAACGAGGCACGCCGCTGGGTGAGCGATGCTGGCTGCGGGGGGAGGCCCCCAGGTCCCTGGGAGCAGCGCGCTTCCTCGCCGCTCTCACACACGCCCCTGGCCACGGTGAGCAGCAGAAAGTGTAAAGCAATATAGCGTTTGGCAAACGTTTTGCAATCTGTTTTTTTATGGCAATCCAGAGGAAGGGAAGTCTTACATCCAGAAACAATGCCAGAAAAATATGTCTTTTGTAAAACACTGAATGTGTAAAATGACTAATAAAAGAGTAGGCGCTTCAAGTATTTCAGGTTGTTTTTTAATGGCGTCAGGAGTTCCCCTCAGTTTTCCAGTGCTAGGGTGGGAGTAGGGTACTGAGGGGGACCTCTCTGGGAAAACATCCAGCAGGTTCATTCCAATTTTCTTCCCTCAACCCCAAGTGAATGCATTGAATATCAACCCACATAATAAGCTATGTGTCCCTCTCAGCCTGTCTTTGGCCACCAGAGCTCCAGGCAAGACTGACATGGCTTCTTTTTAAAATCACACCATCCTGGAAGAGTCATTCAGGAGCCCTCAGTTGGAGAGAGTATCTCCCCCTTGCTCCAAGATGGATTTGGGGCGCATCCCCAGGGTGGCTCCATCTCATCTGCTGGCGAACTGCCAAAGGCTGCTGAATAGGGCAGACGTGCTCCTGGAAAAAGCAAGTGGCTTATATAAAAATTTCATCAATTTTAAATGACAGTGATATCTTCCTAACAGGATGTTTTAGCTGTAACATGCTCTACATAAGCCTTTTAACTCGCCTTGTCAGAAGCCATTCTGCCTTCTTCTGGTGCACACAGCGAGCCTGTCGCTCAGCAGGCATTGAGGGGAATTGTCGGAAAGCCAAACGCGGAGAAGTGATGGGAAGTCATCCCATTTTTCCCTTCCACAGAGGGATGAGTGATGTCCAGGGTCATGTGCTGAGGCGCTGCCAACTGTCTAAGGCACAGCTGGGACTTCATCTCCCCCAGGGCATCGCACACCCTGGGCTGGGAAACAAGGGGACCAGCCTTGAGTCTGGAATCTGGATAAAGAACAGCTCCTGAATACTGAATTAGAGGATCCGTTGCCATTGCGTAGAAGCCTGGCATCAGAAGAAGGAGGGCTTCCAGCTGATCCTGTAAGTCAGCTGATGAACCTTTGCCGGCCCTGAGCTGGTATGAGAAGAATGTGCTCTGCTGGAAATTATATCGGTATTTTTTCTCAATGTGCTAAGGAGCCAACTAATCTTTAAAACATACTAATCTGATTTGACAGAGAAAGCTGTTTATTATTGAACAGTACCATAATAAATACAATTTCTGCTTGTTAAGAGTATGGGATTTACCTGACTTCCTTACAAAAAGATGCCAATAACGCAGGCCAAGGCTGCGAGGTCATAGAGGCAATATCACCGTAACAGGAGCAGGGGGTAGGGTGTTAATCCACACGTAGAAAGGCACTGTGAGCTTCAGAGATGTGCTGCCTTGTTAGAGGTGCATCTGAAACCGTGTGGAAGAAGGTTGATCTTCTAGTCAGGCTGAACTGGACATGGAACACGTGCTTTGCTCTGGTCTGAGCCAAGGAGCACAAATAATGTCCCTTCCTGCCCCTTGTTTCAGTCTATGGATTCTTTGAGAGCGCACATTGAATGAGTGGGATGTTTGCTTGGGGTGTTAGCTCACATCAAACAGTGGACCGTTGATCCAGACTGGGGACAGGCATTTTCCATTGACCTTGAGAGCCTGGGCAGGAGCAAAGGCACCAACCTCCCCATTGCATCACCATTGCAGGAGGGACGGGGTATGCAGGGGATGGCTGAGCTTTGCCTGCTCCCGTGCCAGCGGGCAGGACCAGCCCAGCACAGCCACGGAAGCAAAGATTTGTTGCTTCAAGGGCACCATGGTTTTCATGACTGCTGCTTTTCCAGTGAAGGTGAGCACAGCACTGGCTGCTGAGGCTGAGCCTTGAGAGGCAGCAGCCATGTGATAACCAGAGGTAACTGTGTGCTGGGGAGATTTATTTCACCTGACGGGGAAAAGCGATATGCATGCACGCCACAGATAGGACTAGCGCTGAGTGTGGATTTATAGGCAAAGAGTAAATAGGGACATAGGGAAATGCTTTCGCTTTCTCCATAAACTTTTCAATTTCAGAAAGGCCAGATTCAATGAAATTATCTCGCAGATGGAGGGTTTATTGAATCTGGCCCATAAAGTTCCCATTATGGGGTTTACAACTGCCGTTTACGCAAATCCTGCTATAATAAAATACAGTGGTGTTTACAGCATTCCTGCAACTGCCATGGAATTACAGTGTGCACAAAACCCGATGCGTAAATCTTGGCTTATTGCACCATGCGCTCCACTGACAACATAAAGCAGCAAAACTTGGGGGGGAAAAAAAAAGGAAGAACGCCAAGGTAGAAGCAGAAGGTTGCTTGGGTGAGAGAATTATGGCTGCTGCTTGGCGAGGTACTCCAGGGAAATATCATTGATTTACAGCCCTCACCCTACTCTCCTGCAGTGCAAAACATAAATATGCCTCCAAAAGGTGCTCCATGGCATCAGCACACAGCTGTGGGGACCAGCCGGTGTTACTGGTGGCCGGGCAATCCCGGCCATTAGCAGCATCTGATCCAGCCACAGCAAAGAGCCAAGCTTGGGTTTGCTGAGGCCTTGATGAAGTTTGGTATAAAAATCTCCAGCTGGGTCTTTTTCTCTTTCCCAGCTGCTTTGTGGATGCTGCCTGGGTGCTTGTAGCAGAGTGTGTGCTGAGTAAGGATGGAAAGCGGTGGATTGTGGCTGGAGAGGAAGGAGGCTGAAGGGTTTGGTAAACGTGCGAAAGCATCTGAAAAGTTTCTGGTTAAGAGCTGAATGTGGGACTAAATGGTGAGTAAAGGCTAGACTTGAACTGTCTGAGGAAGTGAGACTGCAAGTGCCCGAATCTGCTGTCACAGATGCTCTCAGTAGGGAAGAGAAAAATTAGGAACTCTGAAGGAGGTCCTTTCTGAGAAGGAATAGCCTGAGCTGTGATGTGGGGCATAGCTCCATGGCCTTGGTAGATAAACATGGTGGCACAAATTTGTGCTGATTTCCAGTACTTGATTTAAGGACATGCATTTCAGTTGTGTATCTTTCCTCTGCTCGTCCCCATGCTGAGAGCTGTCTCTGAGATGATGGCTCCTGTTTTATGGCAGGTCCATCTCACACTGCAGCTCTTCAGTTCCCTCTTTACATATCACTGCATTCATCTTTGTGCCTCCCTGTGTATCTGCAAAACACTTGCATTTGCAACTCCATTAATTAGGCCAGAAAGCAGGTCAGCACTAAACTTTCCTGTTCTCTTTAATATCCTGTTTTCTGACATCACCTCAAAAATTAAATTGAGATGATTAATACTGATTTTCAGTGCTGTGCTATATATAAGGGCGGAAGCTTCTTGTATTTACAACAAAAGTATCTCATTTAGGATGAAGGAACACTGTTCAAGTTGTAGCAGAAACGTTTATTTCACAGCACATATTTAACAAGTCAATTCACAGTAAAGTTCAGCTTTCCTTTTTTTTTTTTTTTTTTTGCAGCAAGTCCAGCATGAAGAATTGATTCAATCAAAGTTTTTATCAACTTTCCTTATCATTGGGCACCTAAATACCTTTGCAAATCTATCCTTGGTGATTTGCCTTGGTCACATTAGGAGTGAGTAAGGTGCTGGGAGCTTGCATTATCCTCCTGTTATTCATCATGCTCAGCACATTACCTTGCAGCTGGGGAGACTCTCCTGGCCCCAGCGCTCAGGAGTCACATCTGTAACCTGGCAGTGTCTGGGGAAATAATGCACATGCAAAGCTGAAGCCCAGGCAGGCTCCCGAAGCTCCTGGCTTTGTCTGTGCTGTGAATTGGGAGAACCAAGATGAACAGCGTGTTTTGTAAAGCCTTGTGTGGCAAGCATAGGTCTATTTTTTTCTCTTTATTGTATTTCCATATTGCTTTAACTGAATCATTCAGTTGTTTATTTTGCCATTACATTTGCTTGCTGTGTAATTTTTTTGTGTCAAAGAACATACTTTCTTTTCCAGGTGTAAGCACTGTTTGTTTCCTCTGAGTTGCTGACTTTTAGCTTATTTAATTGTGAGTAGGATCAGGCATTTACTTGTCATTTCCCATATCTGTCCCATTGTAGATCTCAGAGTAAACGCTACTAAAGTCAATGGAGTTATTTCAGAGCTATAGTACCACAATCAATAAAATCTAACCTGTCTTTAATTTGAATTACAACTACATAAATAAACTGTTCCCGTTTCTGCTCAGTCTTCCAAGGAGGAATGATCAGTAAAAACATCAATGATGTTTTAAGACACACATGCCTACTTCCAATTTCTCTGTTTGAACCCTTGATATAAATATAAATACTGATGTGTCTCTGGCCTCCACACTCCCTCCTTTACCTTTTTCTCCTGGAAGATTAAGGTGTGATACAGGTTTGCATCAGAACCACCCAAGATCTTCGTTCCTGTCTGGTTTGCCTGAGCTTATCCTAAATCTTGATTTTTTTTTATTTTTTTTTTTCTGTTTTGCTGAGTGTCAGTTCACTACACCTCTATATTCGTCTCGGCTTTTGGTAGTAATTTAGGAAAAATAATCAAAATATTATTGTGCTTTGTTTTTTTTTCCCAAGTCATACAAGAAATGGAAGAGAAGCATCATGATTCTGTGTTTTGCCGTGTAATGAGGTGGTGGCCACATGAATAGTCTTGGTCTACTAGTGCTACTTCTGGTAGCTCCTTATAAATACTTGTGCAGTGTTTTCATTTGGGTTAAGACTTACTGATTATCTTCAGTCAATATTAATCCTCCTTTTCTTGTTCAAGTGTGTCTGTCAGTGAGATGTTTTAAATAACTGCCTGGGTTGTGATTCCCAAATGGGGTTCAGGACAGGAAGGAAGGGCTGAGATGCCTGGCACAGACCAATGGTGATGTTTCCATCAGTGTGGCGACAACGCTTCACGTTTTGTGGTTCTTTGTATTTGAGTTTGGGAAGGGTGCAGGAGTAATGCTCTGCAATGCTTTGAAAGCATGAAGTGAGGGATAACCTGACCCAAGGAGGGCTGGCGCTGCAGTGAGAACTGCTGTGTGGATCTGCTTGTGGTGGTTGCTGAAATGAAATAAAATAAAAATGTTGTTTGTTTTTGACAGCTTTTTGCAATCTTTGCATTTGCAACATGCGGTGGGTACTCTGGAGGACTGCGCCTCAGTGTGGACTGTGCAAACAAGTCCGAAAGTGACTTCAACATTGACATAGCCTTTGCCTACCCCTTCAGGTAACCCCGTTTGGTTCGTGGCGGGTTGGTAGCAGGGAGGCAGGTGGTGGGTGCTCATGGGAAGCCCATTTTTGGTGGGGTTTCCCATCATTTATAGCAGCTTTTGATTAAATACTGGTGTGGAGCTCCTGAATTCTCCTCACAGTGTTAAGCTCTGGGTGTGCAGGAGGAATACATTTGGCTGGACATGGTGTGGATGGGGGCATGGGAACCACTGGGGAATGGGAGCTCAGCGAAGGGGAAGGGAGCAGTTGTGGGCATGCAGAGCCATATAAAGGCCAGGACAGCTCAGGGAGTCACAGGGAGTGGAAAACATTAGGCAAGGAAAAAGATAAAAAAAACATCTGCCCAAGAGGAAAATGGACATAAAGTATCCATTAACTGTAGAGAAGTCATTAATTAACCTGGAAATGATGGAGGATTCCCTACCACTGGACTAGCAAGGATCTAGAAAAGCTAAGCCATAGGGAAGGGGAAGCAAAAGACAAAACGAGTTTGAACTGTAGTTTTAAATGCTTTTGAAAATTCTACTAATTGCCTGTCTACATCTCTTGGTGCCTGAATACTTTAAACATTGAAACCTAGTGGCTTAGGAAAACATTTTATGTTAAATATGTCTGGAAGCTGAAGTGGGGTTAAATGTATATATAGGGAGATTAAATGAGTATATAGTGAAGTAAAATATATACTTTAAAATGTTCATGCCATTTGAAGTAGGATCTTAAAAGAATATCCACAGCTTGTTTTTAAAGATGTCACATCCACTCTAGAAATCTTTCACTTATGTGTAAGTGATTTCTTTAAGGAATTGAGATGATTAAGAAAAGAATACATAATCCAATCTCAAGTCTGGTACACTATGACTCTCAAATTATTTTGCTTCCTTGGGAAATCACATGCTGTTTTCCTTATGATTGCTATTCACAGACCAGATGTAATAGCATCTACTTCTTTTAACATGTTCTAAAATGTAGCAGCTTCCAAACAGTGAAAACTGAGTTTGATTCCTTGAACTGTTATTCTTCCTTGACACACATTTCTTACTCCAAAGAGGCATATTTTCTGGTGTTACAAATGTTTGGTTTTTTTCTCCTGACTTGTCTGCATTTTCTTTCATTTCTGCTTAGTATGCATAAGAGAGATCCTCGAAATTGAGTTATGTGAATTTATAATATGATTCATTTCCAAATAGGTCATTTCTCCAGCATTCATTACTGAATGCACCCTACAGTAAAGTGCTTTTACTTTGCATGATTATAAAATAGTACTTTATGTAAAAAGTTAATAAAATGGAGAGAAACAGCCAGCAAGTATCTTCTGGTCTTTTACGAGGCACGTTGACCATTACTTCTAGAAGCAAGTGGCTGGATCTGCAGTTTCCCACAGTCTTGCTTATTAGAAAACTGGAAATAATTGCTGGGTAAATGTAACATTCCAGTGTGTTGGAACGATGATGCCAGAGAAGATTTATTTGCAGAAGAGGTCCAACTGAGGCTGTAGCTGGCCCTTGAACTGTCTGTGTGGCTCCCAGCTGTGACTGGATATGCTCAGCATGCACAGATGGAGTGTATGGCACGTACAGTGGGATGGCTGGCCATGTGGTGTAAATATACCTGTGATTTGCAGGTGAGAAGGGAGATGACATTTAGCCAGCCGGTGTTTTGGGAGAAGCATGAGGTTATGCAAATTTTGTGCAATTTGGAGCTTTGCATGAAAACCTCAGGCATGTGCAAAAAGTGTCCAAAGATGTACGGACTATGTGGGGTAGCAGACGTGCACCTGGAAAATCTGACCCAATGCTACCTGTGGAACTTGGTATCATTTTACTGTTTTATGAAAATATTCCTGTGACTTCTTCATGATTTTGGTTTTTCTGCTTTTCTCCAACACTCCTTCCACAGAATGGAGAGGAGATGCTCTAAAAACAGAACTGAGATTAGTTGGGAAAGGGAACATCTCATATTAGAGCAATTTATACCCTTGGAAAAAAACAGACACGTTTAAAGTTCAGGCACTCTCCTCAAGACTGATCCTGAAGCTCATCTGCCTGCATGGGCGTGAAGGCTTTGTGTAGGTAGGATGAATTTCCCACCAGTTGTCTTGCATCCAGGTCTGAATAAGTCCATATTCACCTGACATTTTCCTTTCAAATGCCTTCAGTGTTCTGATTATTGACTGACAGCTGGGGGAGGTGTAGGTGGAAGGAGAGATGCTGCTGAGCATCTGACACCGCTGTGCTGTTGTGGCTGTCAGCAATGACACCGAAGCAGTCGAATACCTGAGAGCTGCTTTTTGTGAGCTGTGCCTTCCAGCATGACTTGAAATGAAGAAAGCCATGCAGCCGTGCTACAAGCTGCTTTCATTCCTGTTGCTGGGAGTTTGAGATTTGAGTTTTTTCTCCTAGAATTTGAACTGCTAGACCTTGACTAGTTGATGAGTAAGTGTCAGGGAGCTTTAAACAGGTAAACAAAATTGTAAGGCTCAACAGGACAGCTTGGTAAAGCGAGAGGACTTGGATATTTGAGAAGTGAGATTGAAGGAACTTGAAAATGTTCCAGTTAAAGCGATATCCAAACGGAGAAAAATTTTCCAGAAAAGGGGGACATCACACTTCTGATGAGCCCCCAGAAGCACATGAGCCCTTAGATAAAAGATGCAGGAGGGCAAAACCAGTGTTGTTTGAGTCTGGGAATGTGTGATTGAAACATAGTGATTGCCAAGCTGACTTCAAACCAGTGATATATGTAGCCCCAGGCCAATCCTGAATCTTCTGGAGATTGCTCTCCACAGCAGGTAGCTCTAGATGCTCCTGCAAACCAAGGAGCATCTCCTTACCCTCTTAGCGAGATTTTTCTCAGCCCTAATTTACAAGCTGCAAAAATCTCCAGCAAACAATGTAAATGAACTAAAGAGAAATCACTAGTTCCAGTAGATGGGGAGTTTTGAAAGGTACACTTAAAATAAAGAGAGAATTAATATTAGTTTGAAGTTATGGTAAGATAATAGCTGTGCTTGGCTCCTGTGTTATTTTACTGTCATTGAAACCGGCAGCAGGAATTTGTGGAGCACCAGAAAAAAGAAAAACCAACCCAAAAAACAAATGACTTGCGCAAGGTGATTGCTTCTAATTTCTGCTAGAATCACATTCTCTTCCCTGGATTCATTTGCCCTTTGAAAAGGGAGAAGTGAGGATGTACGGTTAAGTGCATTAATCCCTAGAGCAGACTGTCAAAGTAATCTGGTGAGGTGGTGCTTACGCACGGCCGGGAGAAGCGATCCCTTCAGAGAAGAGTCCATGAAGTGGGTACCTGTGTGGGGCTGTCATGTGGCAGGGGTATGGGGAGACTGAGCTATTCCCTGTCTGAGGGGTACCCTGTCCCAGGGTTCCTGCTACTGGGTGCAGTAGCTGCAAAGGAGTCTTTCCAGTGTCACTGCTGAGAGAACCATCCACCATCTCTCCTGGAATACGAGGTGAGGCAGATGCTTTTCCATCTACATCTACACTGATTCATTTAAGCTTCCTACAACCCACATCCATGACCCTGTAGTCACTCTGTAATATGCAAAGAAACCTGAAGTCCAAACCTTAATATTCTCCAGCAGTGTCTTCTGGAGCTCTGCCACACTTTTCTATGTATCCTGCCAGACTCTTCCATTTCCAAGCTGATATTCATAAGGCTGTTTCAAATAATCACCTGAAGTTTTCTCTCACTTCTTCTGCCTGATTCTAGTTATATCACAAAGGGTTTCTTTACCTCTTCATGCTTTAAAACACAAAACAACCTTTTTTTCTAGATGCTTGTATATGTATTTCAACAGTTTACAAGCTCAAAACCGGAAAAATCTCTGGTCTCACACTAGCAGTTTGTCTCAGCTTTAGGATCTGTGCTTGGTAATGTGCCTGTTGCAGATTTGGAACACATTAGGATGTTCATCAGCTTGACTCTTGCCCCAGTAATGATTCTTTGAATGGGGAAAAAAAAAAAATCAGCATCTTGCAAATCTTTGTTACTCTCGCAGTCCGTCGCCCTTTCAGATCAAATTTGTCATTCATCCGAGTGCCCTGAAGCAGTATTTTTTTTTCTGTAGTAAGGGTCCTGGTGAAGGTCCTTTTTGTTTATTTTTATTATATTCTTTTCATCCCAGCAACATTTTTATTATATACTTTGCTATTCTTTGGGTATTTATTTCATAGTAAGTGATTGAATAGTACTTGGTATTCATTGTTTTAAGGTACTTTTTAAACAGTCCTCCTAAAAAAAGCAATTTTTTTTTGGTAGCTAGATCTGTTGTCAGGCTTGACTTACCAAATCCGTACTGAAGATTTTTACTATATAATTGTTCATCTCACAAACTTCATGTTTTTCTTGTAACTGGTGGAGTTGCACTGAAATATTTGGGCTTCTTCGGTAAGAGAAACTTTGCACAGCAAAAGTGCTCTCATGGTGCTGGGCTGCGCACACGCAGCACACTGCCAGCCAGAAATATTATCTGCTAATATCATCGCCTACTGATTTGTGGTTATCTCAGTTCTGCAGATCCCTGTCCTGATCGAGGGAGGAATGCCTTGCTCAGACCCTGGCTTGTAGGGTGATGCTGCAAGGCCCATGGCAGGGGTGAGCACCAGAAGCTGAGGAGATTGGGCTGCGTGGGTCATACAATCCCATGTGTGCTGCCTATTAAGTCCTCAGGCAGACCCTCAACTAAAAATATCTTTGCCTTTAGCTTTTGGAGGTGCTTTAGCCCGGCCTACATACACAGGGTAACCCCAAGTTAAATGCAGTATAGGAATTCATTTAGAGTCTCTCTCTTGCCTTTTCTTGTGGCATTCATCCTGCGAGCGACTTGGGAAATGTTGGCCCAGAGAATGACACGATTGAATTTTAAACACAATCTCACCTAAGCCAGTGGTTAAGGTAAGTATGTGCATAGGTGTTAGGGGAATGGAGCCGCAGTTATTAGTGGGACAGAATGGGATTGCCTGGTGGTGCTAATGTGAGAAAGAGTATGTCTGCACGTTTGTATCACAGCAGTATGCAAAACAAATGTTGGTTTCCATTTTATTTTAAATCTCCTGTTAATATTTTTCCAGTATGCTAGGAAAACTGCTTCTTGAAATAATCTTTGCTTCTGAAGGAAAAGGAAATTGTATTTTATGGGAATTTTTCGCTCACTCTGTAAGCATTTCATTTGAATAAAGACATTCCTATTGAGCACCCTTTAAAGTATAAGCCTCATCTGCATGTGATGGGGAGGCTAGTCTTTCATTTGAAATATGACAGCTAGATCTAAATTGCCTACTTAGAAGCTACAGATGATAATTAAGGAGAAAGTAGCTAACTCTATATGCTTTACAACTATCTTTCATTGGAAAAAAAACTCTGTTAATATTATCACATTTCTGTACCAGAGTGCACTAGGCTTTTTTTTTTTCTCTCTTATCCATTTGTAGTGAATCTTGCTTCAGAATACAGTGGAAAACATTTTATCCAAAAGATTATAAATGTCTATTATGACTGGGAGACCAGGAGCTGCTGATAAATTAGCAGCAATCTTGAAGTCATTGCATGCGATGCTGACTTTCAGACGACTATGTCAGGCGCTCTTCCCAGCTGTCTCAGACTGTCATACCATTTGAACATGAGAGATAGGAAGGAATAAAGTCATCTAGTCGGTTAAACTCCCTAAGGTTCATGTTTTATTTTGCACTTGCTTGTAACACAGAAGATGCCCTTTCTACAAAGGCAACTTGTGGCCTTCTAGCACTTCTGTGGGTAGCTGGAAGGAAAAGCAAGCCAGTAGAAGTTGCGCTAGCTTAGGTGTGTTCTTTGCCAAAATGTAAATGCCTCAGTTCCCAGGCAGATTTGGCAGAGCTCCTGGGAAGGTGAGAAGTGCTGGTTAAACTCTGCATGACCCATTCCAGCTTACTGAAGGGAGAAATCTCCATCCTGGAACTCCTGAGATCAAAACGTGGTGCCTTTTGAAAAACTGCTTTTGCACAAACTGGATTTGCTGGTATGGTTGGGTGGAGTTCAGCAGTGAAAGGCACAGGCTGCAGTGGTCCCTTCTGGCTCTGCAGTCGGTTGGCTCATGAAAGCTGCATCAATTTAGTCCAATTTCTTGCCAAACTGTGACCACCTCATCTAGCATTGCAGATCTGGGGTTAACATCTGAACTGATGAGGAAAGGCATTCAATAATACATCAGTGAAGCTGGAGATTTTCATCAATATCCTAATTATAAAAACTGACTCTTCAGGATGGGCACTAAGGGCTCTCGCTTTGCTTTTATTACCTTCTTCCACAAGAGTTTCAAACCTTGATCTCAGCAGTACTTTTTATACCTAATTTTGACTTCTTATTAAATAGATTTGTCTAAGAAGGACTTCAAGGTTTTGACTACTGTTAGTGGAAACTGGAAATGATGTGTGCGAGGGGCCTAGTGTTGCATTCTTCTGAGCAAAATTCAGGAAATAAATCCTTCAGGATACAGGTATCTCACATTGTGGCACCTTCACAAAAGTTCCTTCGTATCTAGTGTGATCTAATGATGCAGAGCAGAATGAAACATTAAGATGTATTTTTAACTAGGAAATAACGCGCGTTTTTTAAAATTAGTTGTGTTTTGTACATTCTGGTAATGTATAGGACTGTCTAGAAAATTGCAGCTTGTTTTTTTCAAAACATTTTTTTTCCCCAGTGGAAACCCAGTAAAAAAAATTTATTCTGTAGTGACACGAATGCAAGAATTTTCTGACCTATTTAAAGCACGGCCCCGGCACACGGCTTCCCTGGCGGCGAAGGCATCAGAGACCTGGGTTAAGTTTCTGTGCTGAAGCAAGTCCAGAAGGAACCTGAACACGGAGCTCACACAGCCAAGCTGAGTACTGTAATCAATGAGCTATTGGCTTAGTTAGAGCTGTTTGTTCTTAGGTTGTCACCTTGTCTGGGGAAAAGGTGATCCAGGTCTGCAGAATAAATCTGTTTCTTTTCAGCTTTGAATGAATATCATTTTTAATAAGAGACAATATTTCACATTTTTGTAACCAGCTTTAGTTGTTGTTAGAGAGTGAATGCCATGATTCAGAGCCCTGATACGATTTTTGTTTACTTGTACATGGCTACAGACTACTGAAGTGATTCACTGTTCATGGATCTTCAAGGACCACACTGGCTCTGGGAATACTGTCTTTAGACCCAGAGCCTAGTAGAATGGGAGAAAATGTCCATGCTTTTGTGCTTGGGCAGCCATGGTCTGCAGTAGTGGTTGTCTGTGAGCACAATGTAAAATTTAATTTCTGTTGTCAGGGAGTTTGAAATTATTACTGGTGTGATTAAAACAGATAAAAATAAGAAACAGTTTGTGTCCTTTCTAGTTTTGAGAGCCTCTTCCTGACCTCAATTACAATCTTCAAAACTTGCTTCGTAGAAATCTTCAAGATTGGCAAATTGGCCAAAGAACTGTTATTAGTGCCAGTTTGCACTTCTGTTTGAACTGTGGATAAATGCAAGTACTTTTTTCCCACCATTGAGGGACTAGGAGATGCTTCCAGTCGCTTGATGCTTTGTTCCTGCCTGAAATCTGTAGAAAACTGCCAGAAATATGATAACAAACACATCTTCACCTTCTCTTTGAGGCTGACCCTAAGTACGTGGTCCTTAGCACAACTGATATACTGAGTCATGTGAAGGAGGAGATCATCCACCGCCCCCACAACTTGGTAACTGATCTGAATCGTCTTAGCTTCTGTGCCAAAGTATTTTGTACACAGCCAAGAAGCCACAGCCCAAGGGTGGCAAAGTCTTTGCTAATTCACGCCGCCGGTGTTTTGGGCTGTGGGCAATGATACGCTGCTTGGGTTAGTCAGAGAAGGAGGTCTGGCTGCCAATATTTGTAAAATTAAGTCCCCTGTCTTTGCTCAACTAGGAGAGGCTGTTTGCTCCAGTCAGTAAGCTTGTCACAGGGCAGTTGCTGCTATCCTCAGTGTTCTACAGCTTCTACTTTGTAGTTTTTAATCCCTTAAAACTTGAAACAAACACTTCCTGGAGTGCTGAACTGGGGGCATAGAGGAGGCTTATCTTTCTTTGCACCTCTTCAGACTGGTCAACTGTTGTCTTCCGTTATAAACGTCCATGCACAAACCTCCTATGAACACAGAGCTCATGGACACACAGCTGGCTGGGAACTACAGGTGCAAGGAAGGTGGTAGCTGCTTTCTGGAGCTGGTGTCTGCTCCAGAGAAGTGAGAGTGCTGCTGCTGCTGCTTAAATCTTTGTTAAATTGTAGTTTTTCTTTTGGCACTCAAAATAATTGTATTCTTGGTAAATTTGGATGATATTGATCCAGACGGTCTTGTTTTGCTTCATAGAGGCTATATTTTATGCTTAACGCTGTTTTGGTGCCAGAAAAATTCTTCATTAATACTTTAGCCATGATTTGTTCTTAAAGTGGAAATCACTTTTGGATTTGTTAATAAATGCAGCTTTTTCACAATTTGAATTTTTAATATATATTCATGAATAGTCTCTGTGGTATTATGCAGTGATGGTGTTTTATCTGTGCCTGCCACAAAGGCTTTTTCTGAAAGTCAGGATTTTTACAGCTTCCCTTGCAAATTTCCTTTTGCACATTTTCTTGCTGCCAGTACAGAAGCAACCAAAGCAGAAGCCCTTTGGCTTTCCTTTGTTTGGCATTTGATCCCATACCCCAGACAGTGTGTGATTACCCAGGTAGGGGACAATCAAGACACATGTCCTTCCTTTTTTCTCCTCCTCCCAAATGTGCATTCACTATGCAGCAGTCCTGAAGGTTTCCCCATGACCGCAGGGAATGGGATATGTGGGATGTCTTTAGTCTCCTCTCACGCCTGGCTTCTACATGAATTTATTTACCAACAGTTTGAGATATTTCTTCTTATTCAATAGACTCTGAAGAGGTTGGGCATCCCACCTCATCCAGCATAGCTCCACTTACTGAGATACTTCTCACTGTCCTGTGTGGATTCCCAGAAGTGATGCTTCCTGGGTTATTCAGTGCAAAGGTGCCGGCAGTTTGTCCACAGGTTCCTTCAGCAGACCCTGGTGGTCTGCCTGGGCTCCTGCTCTGTGTGCTGCTCAGCCTGCCATCCAGCCCATGGGCTCCCAGAGAAGAGCATTTAACATGTACTTTGAATGAAAATAATTTGACTGGGACATCATGCCGTAAAACTCTATAGAGGACTTAATTTGACTGCTTTAAGTACCTTAGGACAATGTACTTGGGAAAATTATAGTTAAAATACAAAGTAAATGTTAAAATACAATACAGAGGGATAAACATTGCTGCATCTTCTGTAATTGCTCTTGCATTTATCTCAGCAGGTCTTGGAGGTGAAATTGCTGCTTTCAGGGTTTACAGACATAGATTAAACTGTATGTGAACCCTGCTTCTCACAGGGCAAGTGATTTATGCTTTCAGGTGGTTCTAGCTGAACATTGGATGATGCCTAAGAATTTGGAATGATTTTATGTGGAGTTCATAGCCCATTTGATTGTGAAAGACAAGGTGGAATGGAGGTGGCAGGAGTGTTACAGATCAATGTGAACAACAGCAGAGCATGTTGGGGTGCAGGAAGAGGGGACTCAGCGGTCCTGTATCATTTTATGCAAAAGCACTGCCTGGGGATTTGATACACCCATTTCTCAGAAATAATCTCATTAGATTCAATGACTGGGTTTTAAGCTTTTGCTTTATGCTTTCTATTGCTTATGTTGTATCTCCAGAGGCTTAGATTTTTGTAGGTTTTTCTCCAAATGGAAGCTTTTGTTTTGTTCTAACAGGGATTTGTTAGTTGGGAGCTGGTTCCCATGTCTGTCCAGACAAGGGTGTGGCAGGAGGCACATCAGATCTGTGGGTTTAGTTGGGATCTCATGGTGCGACCACATAATATTGGACAGTTGTGTACGTGACAATGCAAACATGCCTGTGGCATTTCCAGGTCTCATAATTTATGTTGTTCCATGGGCATGATAACTTTTTTAAGATACTCAAGATTGCCTTCCTTCTAGAGACAGCAACTAAGCTTCCCAGTGACTTGGGAGCAGTCGAGCCCAAGAAAATAGCCCACTGAAGGGAAATCAGAGCAACAACACCCATTTGTACCACACAGAATGTAAGTGCCCAATCTGAGAAGATACTTGAATTTGTAAAGACCAGCAGAGCATATCTTTGAGTGCTACGCTCTGCTTGCATAGCAAGGAAAAGTGTGTGTTTCTGTGAAGAGCTGTGAAAATATCTTGGGAGATAAATCTGGGTCTGGATGTAGGCTTGGAAGTGGGGTTGGGATCACCCACTCAGCTTTCCGAGCACTGCTGGTGGCGCCTGTTCTATAATGAGCCATTTTATTTCCTTTTTGGTGCTACGGTGGAGTACTAGGGTTTGCATTACTATTATGTGCACAGTCTGGAGACGTTCACTGCTATGGCTGGCACGCGGCTGGGACGTTTCTTCCTCCAGGAGTGTTGCACAGACTGTTTTCCGAGAGCTTTGTGAACACAATCACTGGGAGTAGGTCCTGCAAGAGGGATTGCAAGCTGCAGACGTGGCACTGGTGACCTCTCTCCACTACTGTTGTGGTTGTCCTCATTCTAGTGTCTTTAGACCTTGTTCTCAAAAGGGTTTTGTAGCTTCCACAAGACCTCTGAGGTTCCCTGCTCGCTGTGTTAACAGAAGAGATGAGATGGAGAGGGATGGAGCAGAGGACATGGATATTATGATGCTCTGGGTAGGCGTTGTGGTGTGCCTGCTCTGAACTGGTGGTGCTGGGGTAATTACCACCTCTCCCAGTGTGGCAATGTCCCAGACAGGAGTATAGGAATAAATGTTTGCAAGATGAAGTATGTGTTTGTGTGAAACTACTGATAGTGTTGAATAATTCCAGAGAGATGTGGGCTTTGGGATATTTATTGTAAGAAATTGAGCAGACAGGATTTCAAAGTGGAATACTTTCAAATGCTCTTTCTTCAGCAAACTGTATTCTTTTTTTCCTCTAGAAAGCAAAGAAACAAAAGACCAATCTTGGATTGCTGAGTCAGCTAGCAAATTTTATTTTCTATCTCCAGAGAAAAATGAACTGATTTTATAGGGATAGGTATGTGATAGAAACTAGTGTGTTCTGGAAAGGCAGGAGACCAAGGAGAGGAGGGTACTGAGGGCACTTTCAGAGTCTGGAGGAGGTGTTGCTTTTTGGGGGCTGGTAGAGTGAGGTATGAAAAATTGCTGGGACAGTTAGGAAATATTGACAAACACCTCACAGTTCCAAATGGCCACAGCATGTGCAGGCAACTCTGGGATGTGCATTGTGGCAGATGAGCAGTGGAAAATGTGAGGGATGGAAATGCTCAAGTAAATGGTAGTTTCTTCATCTTGGGAAAAGAGCTGTTAGAGAACAGGCTTGGAGTGAGAAGCAGTCTTGCCGCTGTTAGCAAAGGGGTGGAAAGTTCTGGTTTTGCCAGAACATCACAGATGCAAAAAGGCCATGGAGCAGTTGCCTCCGTGATACCTGTTGTCCCGCTGCTGGGCTAAGCCTATCACATCCCCACAGCTGTCCAGGGCTCTATTAACATTTCAGCTATTGGACTTTGAAGGACTGTAGAGAACTTCAGCATTAGTGACCTCAAGCAGATCAAATGACGTATTAAGAGGCTGGCTGCCTCAAAAAGACACTGACTTCAACAGCTCGAGGATGCCTGGCTGCTGAGATTCAGATCCTATAAGAATTAGTGGATAATGACTATAATTAGCAAAAAATTATGGACTGAGGGCAACTGCTTAACAGAGTTCATGGTGTGTACGAGAGCTTATAGAGTGGCTTCATTGCTGCAGGGTTTCCCTGCCTCAGGAGTCTGTCCTTAAAGGAGAAAGTTGCAGAGCTCGGTTCCATCTGCCCTCCCTGAAGGAAGCCTGTTCCCTGTTATGTGGACAGCCTTTCAGATATCCAGGACTTAGCACGGAGCATGTGGGGATGGACACCCAGTGCAGGGGGAAACGCTCTTTGTGGTGAGGAGCACTGTCTGTGTGGCTTCCTCTTTGAGAGCAGGCTGTGAGGAGTGTTGAAAGAGTCAACGGACCTCAGTTTTATTAGAGAAAAGACCCTTTTCTTCTCAGGCAGTTTTCTTCTTTCGCTTGAGTACTAAAGGTTACTTTAAAAGCATTTTTCTTCATGCAGGTAATATCTCTAGGGAAGTTTTATGGGAATATGAGAGGAAAGGCTCCCATTTATTAATGCTCTTCCACTAAACCTACAAAACATCCGTATTTGGCACCTCGAGAAGGGGCATTTGCCCAGGGACTGGCTGGCTGGAGGCACTGCTGTGAAAGCGCATCCTTTGAAATGAGGGAGCCGCAGTGTTTCCAGGGCTAAGAGAAATGCCTTTTTCTTCGTATCCCAGAGACAGGAAGATGAACTGCCTATCACGTTCTTGTGCCTCACCAGAGCAGTTTGACTTGCGAAGGGGCCCTGTGCATTTCAGCATTTCACTACTACATTTTAAAATATTTCATTTTTTTCCCTCATTTTGGAGATTACCAGCCAAGATAAACATCTCCCAACAGATTCCTCCAGAAGTGCTACCTGCAGTAACTGATTTCCAGAGGTGTATTTCTCATTGTTTTGCAGACGGTAAATACAATTGACAGCTTGACTACCAGAAACAAGTGAGGGGGAAATAAAGCCCAGTGAAAGGATAATGGGTCTTTGGATTCTCGCAAGCACGTGTGTGGGTGTTGCAGATTTTGCTCAAGCATGTCATAGACAGGTGGGGGGGTGGATTACAAGATGCTATTTTCAGAAAATAGGACAAGCTGCCAAAACAGATCGCTTTTTTTGGCCTGTTTCTCCCCACATTCTAGTAAAGGAATGGAGAAACACTAGCCTCCATTCAGAATTTTTGGAGGCAGAACTTTATCTGTTATTTATTAATCAAAGATCAGGAGAGGAAATCTGTGCCGGTTCATCGATAATACTTGAGCACATACTTACTGTTAATTGTATGTTGTTGGCTTCAAGTCTAAGCCATGTGTGCATTGCTAAAGGGGGAGGTTTCGTGAGTCAGACAAGATTAGATCACTTGGTGCACGCTCTCCTGCCTGAGCTCTTCTATGTCTGCTGGTAGAGTGGGACATGGGAGAAGATGGGTCTTTGGGACAATTGGCTCTGATTGTTTTTGTGCTCAAGGTGAACTAGGCTGCTAGAAAAAAAAGAGGAGCTGCAATTCAAAGCAGATTGTGGCTTGAATATTGTACTAGGGAAGTTCAGGAAGGAAAGGCAACTTCACATTTAGATGGAGAGAGCACAGCTTCTGCTCCCTCATGCACATGTAACAGCTGTAGCTTTGTTCAGCATGTCTGGCTCCATGTACTGTTTTCAGAGCCGTGGTAATTAGTGTCTGAAAACTAACTGCTCTTTGCTATTGTGGAACAATGTAAAAATCCTTTTTTTCACTGTAAAACATTCCTGCCCTCTTTTCATCTTGTCAAGCTAGACAATACAGCTGTCTTGTCATCGTATTTCCCACGGCAACGGAAAGTTTGCCAAATGGTAGAGGAAACCTCAGAAGCCCTTAATTACTGTGACTTCATCAGTGAAACTTGATTGCCTTTGGTGGACTTGCTTCAGGTTCAAGTGAATTTCAGGGAATTCAGGCCTGGATGGATTGGCAATGGTGAGCGTTGTTAGCAAACAGACCCAGCAGGCAAAGGGGATGATGTCAGTAGTGATGAGCCGTGAGGACAATCTTAGCGCTGCTCTGCTAGGTGTGGGGTGCAAGATCACATTCCTGAGTCATCAGCTTTATTTCTGAATTAATAACAATACTTTGCACAATACAAGGCAGGAGGAACTTAAGGGGGAAAAGTTTTTTCATTACTTTTTCCCTAACTAGGTAAATTTATTACCAAAGCGTCCCTTATTTGCATTGTCTATCACTTAGTGAAAATCACTTCTGCTAATGCTGCCCAACAGTATTGTTCAGGTGTTAATAAAGGGCAAAGGATGCAGTTGCAAAGTGTCGCTCTTGGGGACTCTGATTTTATTTAGGAAGTGGAGAGGCAAAGGTGCAATGCAGGAGTGGTGCTGGAGTTAGAAAAGCAGCAGAAGGAAGACGTGGGGCAAAGATGACTTGAAGGAAAAGGTGGAATATGAAGAATGAAAGATGAGGAGCCGAAAGAAGAGTAAGTCAGGGGAAAAGGCAGAACAAATAGAATTACATCAAAAGTGGGAGGCAGAGGTAGAGGCAATTAACTTTTTGTGAGTCATCACCCAGCCATCCTGCCCCCAGAAAGGCTGACTCAGCAACATCGGAAAAATCAGAGCTTTCTTTCTGAGATGCCATTCCAGATCAAAGAGGTTTTGATTAGTAAAACTGGATTTTCTGTCACTGATCCTCCCCGGCTTTAAAGAAACTTTTCAAATACAACTTGTAAAGTGAGCATCCACCCTAACCACCCCAGGGCTTGGCTCACCTCTCTTCCCTGCCACTGTCTCCTCTTCCCAGGTCTGAGTCATGGTCTATTTTGGGGCTCTTTACACAACTGAGATCTCAGTTGTTTGGGCAGAGGTGAGGTGGCCACAAGAGGCACCAATTACTGCACATCCTCTTAGAGGCTAGGGAAATCTAAAAAGAAAAGCAAGTGCATAAAAATAACTTGGTGGGAGAAGGCTTCTGTGATCTGGTATCCCTGACAGATGCTTGGCCACGAAAGCGCTGCTGGGAAGATACGAGTGAGATGTTAATATAATATATGAACATTTTTTTCTGACTTATCATGATTCAAAACTAAGATGCAGTCAGGAAAACAGGGAGTAGAAAAGGAAAAGTCTCAGTTACTTTACTGTGTTTCAGAAAGGCTTTTGGGTTGCTGGTGGTTAGACTGGCAAGTGGTGACTGAGGCAAGTCATAGGGGCAGAGGGAGGGCAGCAACTCCTGGTCTAAATCTTGGCAGAAACGTCATTTCATCTTTGGTATGCGCAGGAGATTGAACTGCTACTTACACCACCATGTGTTGCCTGATGTTCTGTTTCAGGATGCCAGGGGAGAAAAAAACAAAACACTAGCCACCCTAATGATGTGTTTTACACGATAAAATGCATACAGAATTTACTACTTCTTTTTTTTTCCCCCAAAAGCAGTTGCCTCATACTTAGTGCAGCTCAGCTCAGTTCCACAGTGCTTGTGAAAGCAATGTGAGGGCTGGAACAATTCCCTAAAGCCTGTTTGCACTCTGAGGTGGTAACATAAAACCGCGGAGCTCTCACTATCACAGCAAAGCCTGGCTTTCCCATGAGGATCCTGAGCCTTCTCACTGTGCTCAGCTGGGAAAGAAGATACCATACCCCACAGTGGGGCATTTAAAAAGCAGCTGTGGTACCTGAGTGTGGCTGTTCAGACACAGTAAACGTGGTTATTTAAGAACAAGATAATGCTGCTTAAGAGTTTGGTGGTTTGAGAGAGTGGGGAAAAAAAATAAATCTCCCAGTCTTCAATAACTGTGTTGAGTTGCAAAGCTTGAGCTTATAGAGAGATCTTGGGCCTGCCAGTGGAAGTGGTGGCCCTCAGGGTGGTCTTCAGCTCTGGCTCTGTACACTATCGCAGGTGTCCTCCTTGCCCTGCCCCTGGCTGTAGCCCCATGGGCTGAGTGGATGATGCAACCTGACTTGAACCTAGCCTCAAGCCCTGGACAGGAGATGTGAAGAGGACCATGAGCACAGCCACTGGCTGCACAGTGTTCTATTTCCCGGGGGAAGAAGGGGTGGGGCCAAGTTTCTCACTGACTCAGAAGCCCACAGAGTCTGCCGCTGTTTTTAATGGGTTTTGATCCAAATTCCCAATTTTGTTTTGTGTCTGTACGTCACCCAGGTAGCTGTGCATGAGCAAAGCAGGGAAAGCTTTCTTTTCGGACCACACAAATCATGCATTTCATAACTTTTCAGAATCTTAATGATGGATAAAATAAAGCCACTTTCTCTCCAGGCTGCAGAAGCAGCATGACAGGCACTAGGAAATCTTCCTTCCCCTTTCTCCCCTCCTCTTAGGAAAGAACAATAAGCCCTGGCAATAAGTGTGTGTACACTGATGCCAGGAAGCTTTGAAACTAAGTCAGGAAAGTGTCTCATCATAAGCATTAGAGTCTCTCTCATGTGTTCAATTTTCATCAGACTTCGCTGTGTTTGCGTAGGGGAGGCGACTCAGCCGCTGCTCATCTCCGCAACCTAGGCAGACGCATTTCTTGTTTTCATCCCACCACAACTATAGCGACAGAAGCTCAGGGAAGAAAATGCTTGAGGCAAATAGCAGCTGTTCTGCCTCAACCACTGATGAAAAGGTTCTGCCTACACATTCGAGTACATTTAGTTTGGACCTGGAAAAGCCAAAAGTCATGCAGTCATCCAATGTCCGTTAATCCATCTTCTGTGATTTCTATTGTGGGTGCTTTGTTTTCCTCTGGGGACCTAACTTTTTATTTAGTCATATATTCATTGCTGCTGCTGCTGGCTCACTGTTGCACGCATTAATTGCCCTCGAGCAGAGGAATGTCTCCCAGAAGACATTTTCTCATCCATTCTCTGCTCCAGATCTTAACTTCTTTAACTGCTGCTGTTAACTTGCTGCTGGATTTATCCCCTCTGCTTTCCCTGCATAGAGCAGAACAGAGTGATCCCTCACTGGGGCCCATGTCCCCACTGACGCTAATCTGGGCCACGCAACAGGACCTGTCAAAGTATTCTCTCCAAGGATCCCCATTCTCTTTCTGAATCAGAAATCAAAATTATTAGAGCAAAGAAGGGTCTGGTAGGAGCTGCTGGAGAGAACCACAAACCTATTAGCTTGGTCAGTGGTTGCAAACAGTGCGTGAGTACAAGGTTAGGGCTTTGATTGCTTAAACCATGGCATGTGGACTGTGTCTTTGGCCCAAGTTCTGTATTTCTGCTGCAGCTGGGTTTTGAAAGCTTTTGGCGTAGAGGCACTGTATGGCTCCCAGCCCCGTGGGCTGGCAGCTGCAGGTAGCTGTGCACTACGCTATTTTACATAAGGAAGTTGGGATACCTGTAATTGGAAGCTCACATGACCTTTGTGTAGATAAGATCTGTCTTCTGCCACCTCGATTGTAAGAATTTGAGGATCAAATTGTTTCTCATGTTATTCTTTTTTCAGTTGTTGCCATGGCAAAACCCTAGAAAGGAAGAGGTTTGTACAAAACCATCAACTTTTCTCATAGATTGATTAAAAGATGTGTTCAGGTCCTCAGTCTCACCTAGATACTCACATGGAAGTAACCTCACGTGTACAAGCCGCTCTGAAGAGCACAGCCCACAGGACTACTTTTAGGGTCAGTTATTCAAGCAGGAGATCAACGCTCATCAGGAATGAGATAGGGAGACAGAGCAAATGTTTTTATATCTTTATTCAGGTAACAGTTTCCTTTATCTATATTTCACCTGCTTCTCTTTGGGATGTTTTCCAGGTTGCATGAAGTGAATTTTGACGTTCCCACTTGCGAAGGCAAGCGCCGAGAAAAGCTCTCCTTGATAGGGGACTTTTCATCTTCGGCAGAGTTCTTCGTCACCATTGCAGTCTTCGCCTTTCTCTACTCGCTGGCTGCCACCGTGGTTTATATCTTCTTCCAGAACAAGTACCGTGAAAACAACAGAGGGCCTCTAATTGTAAGTGTGCATTTGCAGCGTTTTCAGGCATAGGTCTTAATCTCTTGCGTTTTTGGTGGTTGAGGCTGTGATGTGGTCTGCAAGGACCCGTGGCCCAGTGCCCAAAGTGTCTCTGCATTCACCTACTTTTTTTAATCTTAGTTGTGATTTAAACTTCTACCAAGTGTACCAGAGACTATTTGCAGGAGGAGTTTAGTCCTAATCTTGTGTGTGTGTACTTGTGGGATTCCTTGCTTCTCTCCCACTGCCTGCAGTGATGATGTTCACACAAATAATGAACGTCCTGCAGGATTGGGATCCAAGCTGTACATCTGTGACAGCAGAGCTTCGTTGGTGGGCAAAAAAAAGGGAAGAGGTCTTAGGCATCATCCTAGCAGAGAAGTGAAACCTTGTCCCTGATCGAAGTCTAGCCAGGGAGATTGCTTATTGCTGATTACTGCTGGGTTCAACCAAGTTATTTTGCTTTGGTGAGTTATGTGGCTGATTTTCCAGTATTACCCTGAGCTCCCAACACATTTGTGTCTCCACGCCGTTTTATGAGGCTACCTACCTTCCAGTTATCATTCTGTGCATCCATCAAGCTATGGCCATTTGTGCCTTTATTTTTCTTGTTACTGATTTCTGAAGGCTTGTGATAAAAATCAAGTGCTGCTGTGCATTCGTTTTCTTACAAATTGAGACTGTAAAGCCAGTGAGAGCTATTTTGGTCTAGATGTCCATTACCTGTCAGTGCATCATGCCCTGTGTTACAGCCCTGGGTCTTGCTAGGCAGCTGTGTGCTGATGTTGGGTCGGGTCTCTGCATCCTGCAGGCTGTAGAATTGCCTCATACTCTCCCTTCCACAGGCAACCCATTCCTCTGTGACTGCGATCGTGAGGTTACACTCACGCAGAGGAAATACGTCTCTGAAGTCTTGCTGTGAAGAGAGCAATTCACTGGGAGAGCGGGGGAAGTTTAGTGAGGACCAACATAAGGAATTAGTTCTGGATTTCAGGAAAATCTAAAGTTTATATCTGACAGAAACCAGACATGTGGCTGAGACTGTGACTGAAAGCCACCAAAAAGGAACATCAGAAAAACAGAACAGAAAGGAAAATAAATCACCAGTGCAGAAAGGCCGTACCTGTTAAAGAAAATTACAGTAAAACAAAAGATTAAACTGTAGGAAGGCAGTCTTAGCATCATGGAGTGTTGAGGGAAAGAGTTTCCTGCTGCAAGATGTGAGTTGTTTTATTTAAGTCTGCATTATTCAAAACCAATTAATTGTCACAGAAGGAAAAATTCTCATTCCACATCAAAAGAAATTAATCCTCTTCATTTGGGGTTTTTTGGGACCTTTCCTCTCTCCCTAGAAAATGATGAGGAAAGGAGGGGAAATCTTCACATAGGGAAGGTAGAACAGGCAAGATAAAGGGATCCCTGCAGAAACAGTAAATAAATAAAGTGCCTCGCTTCTGTGTAATTTGGTTGGTATCAAGTAATATCTCATTTCAAACTGTCTCATCAAAGAATTAGTTGGAGAGATCTGTCATTTTAACTTTCTTATGGAAAATAATTCTTTCTTCTGACCAACCACATTATCCTGTGTAGCAATAGAAAAAGGAAAGACAAAAAAATAATACTGATATGTCAGATTATGATGTGGCTGTTTGTCTTCGTCCGAGACTTTCCTGCTACAGCTGCTGCAGTCATGTTTGTCACAGGATGCACGGTGCAATCCGCTATAGCATTAATGTGACGTTGATTTAATTTGTCTGTGTAATGGATTGTAATTGAATCTCCAGGTTAAATTTAACCGATGTCTGTTACCAAAGCCTCTGTTTGCAATTTACCGGTCTTTAAACCAAGCCTAAATGACTTTATTTGTTCAGAATACAAAGATGCTTCAGAGTTTGTTCTCCAGCAAAAGCAGCTCCTGTGGTGAGCCTTGTTGGGAAGCGGCTAAAGGTTATACTCCGTTTATACCTGCCAGGAGAGGGGAGGCCCGTCTGCCCCAGACACGTTCCAGGATCTCCCTTGAACTGTTAGCTCTGTGTTGGGCATTTTTAGAAAAAAGTCCCTTTTTCACATGGACCACATCCTTGCTGGTCTCCCTTGAGGCTGCCCAGTGCGGTGATTTCAGGACCACAGACTGATTGGGACAGTGCAGTGGAGATGGAGGGAAAATAGAGTCCCAGGCAGAGAAAAACCAGCAGCTGTAGCCAGGAAGAATTCAAGGGTCAAGAGAAACTCTGAGTGAAAACCAGCTTCTCACAGCTGAAGGGCTTACCTAAGGGATGTAACATGTTGTGCAAAGGAGGCAGGTGACACATCCTCCAGCTCCAGGCAGATGCTAACACTGAACTGACGTACCCGGCAAGATCACACGTATATCAGATGTGTGAGTATGTCTCATCCCTGAGATTGATCCTCCCAAAGGAAAGTGCCGCAGAAGTCTGAGTTGCTTTCTGCATGCCTGAGTCCAGCTGGCAACCCCCAGCATGTGTTGGTGCAGGAGTCAGGGCAGCCCTCGCTGCTCCTTTGTCACCAGGTGGGATCTATGTATCAGGCATCATTGCCAGACTGCTAGCTTTTTACCTCTTAGTGAAGAGTTACAGGATGATAATTTCATCTGTCTTTACTTCTGCTGCAGTGCTTGATCACAATTTCATATTTAAAACCATTCCCATTTTAAGCCTTGTACTTCCTCTTGGCTTGATACTTGCTCAGTCTGGAATGACATCTGCCTTTAAGCGGCACCCTCTCAGATCTGGCTGACTTTCCTCCTGATAAATTTGCAGGATCTGAAAAATGAGCATGACAAGAGAAGTGAAGAGAGGAGAAGACGACTTTCACTTGAAGTTTTAAAATATTTTTCAAAAAACCTCTACACAGGCAGTCAGAGCACCATCAATGCGTTGCCAATTTGCAGCAGCCTGACTGGTTGCAGAACATGTGATTATAAAGAATTTAATGACCCCTAAGTCATGAGAAACTTGCCGAGAAAATTTCAGTCACAAACGTTTCAAGTTTACCTTGTTTATACAGGATAGGGAGATGCAACCACATGTGCTGAGATCTCAGCAAAGCATCACTTTAACTGTGGAAAAATATTTTAACGTTCAATGTGAAGTTGAGACATCATGGCAAGGAAATACTTCCAGTAGGAGAAGCCGTCAACTCCTTCCATAGCTGTTTGGATGGCACCGGCATGTTTTATTCATTGTGCAGTGAACCGTGTCTGTTGCTAGTGTTGCCTGTGAAGTTTTGGGAATAAAACTTTCTTTTGGTCTCACATAGCCCTGGCTGTGTTATTCATCTGTGATGGAGGTGGGAGTCACCCTTTCCCACAGGGCTGTCGGCAGTGAGCCCTTGCTACTGCCTCACTGGCTCCGTGGAGAGATCGTTCGAGGCAGTTTGTACTAGATAGGTAAACCTAAGAGAGGACCTTGGATTCCCAGTCCCTAAAGGAACAGGGAGCAGTTTACTAGGGATTAAATATCTCATAGATATGTTCAATGTGTCTCAACTCTGCAGGTCGCAGCTGTGGTTTTGATTGCATTGCACGCTTCTGCCTGGTGCACGTGGGCTGCGAGGAGCTGGGGGCTCGCCTCAGCACTTACAACAAGTTCTCAAATGACTGAATAGTGCTCAAGAGCCAGAAACATTTTGAAGAAATTCATTAGAGATGAATGACTTTAGATTTTAATGAATGCAATATACTAGCCCTCACCAGTTTTCAGCATTTCTGTATCTCTTGGACCAACCTAAGCTGGTTTCCACTCGTGTAACACCACGTACCCTAGGCAGGCATTCCTGATTTGCAGTGCCAGCAGAGATGAGCTGCACTCTGGAACTGCTACCCAAAGCAGCTCGGTCTTGATGCCCTCCTTCAGGTCTATACGTTTGCAGCTGCTTTCAAGCAGAGAGTGGCTGACCCGACAGTTAATCTGGTGCTGAAGTTCTAGAGGATCAGGGGCAGGTCCTTCTACATATCGCTGTAGTAGGAAAACAAAGAGTTGTTGTGGTTGGTGTGTATCTGTATCCATCACTCAGACTTCTGAACTTCCTTAGTTCCTATACCCTATACATACTCCATTTAAAACCCACACTCTGACACCTCTGTCTCTATGCGTTTTCAGGCTTGTCTTTGGGAATTTAAAGATTGGCCATGATAATCCATGTGCATTCATATATAAATGTAGAACACTTTAGTAGTATTCCAGTCAATCAATATAAAAAGTGACTGATGAAGCCCTGAAAAGAGATACTTCATTTCTATAGTGATTACTTGATAATCTCATTCTTACAGTGCATAAAAGTGCTTACATGCAAGAAAATGGGATCTTTCCCTTGCATCTGGAGTCCTGTGATTAATCACATTAAGCAGAAAGGCATTTGGTTCTTTACATAAGTTGCGGACCAAGCAAGTGAAGTACAGTCCTAGTCTGCTCTTTGCAGATGTCTTTGATTAAACGTGTTTTATTTCCTCCCATTTGTCTGGCTTTCTAGAAAACAGATAGGAAAAGAATAAAGAGCCATCTGTAAAGACAAAGACTGAATCCTTTGCAGTTAAAAATTTAAATGATTAATAACCTGAATAATTATTTGCATTTCAAAGAGCTGTTTCAGCCCACCGTTGTCATCTCCTTTTTGAAATACACGCCACAGTGACCTTGCTGTACACGCTGGTGCCTCCCAGAGGACTCTGCACCTCCCCACCAGAAGCAAGCTTGCAAGGCCATACACCGTTGCAAGAAGCATGTAATTCTTTCAAAGCTTCATTCGGTAGAAAATCTGGGGTGGGACCTTGTTCAAACCAAAAAAGAGCTAAAATGCCGCTGTAGGAATGCATTTGCCGCCTGCAGCAACCTGCTGTTGGCCACTTTCCCAGGCTGGAACTATGACTCTTGCTGGGGTGGTTCTTGAATTTTCAGGTCAGTTGTCACTGAAAGCAAATCCTCTGAGTGGTTTGCCCCTACTGGGGTCAGGGAATCTCACTCTCTGTTGGCAGTGCTGTCAGGCAAGGCAGGCTCTGGCTGGAGGGTTTATAGGCTTCAGGTTTTGAGAAGTTGCTCCCTTGCATGCTGTGAATGTATGAGAGGGTTTTGCCAAATGAAACGGGTTTGTAGCATGAGTGTTAGCGGATGGAAACGCTTGCGGAGAGGCACTGAAAGCCCTGCGTGAAAGCCAGTTACGGGGCCAGCATCCGCGGCTCAGCAAGGGAGGAAGGAGCGTGAGCGCAGCAGGGATGCCAGGCACCCTCCAGCCAGGCTAGAGCTGAGGTTTTGCATGTTTTCAAATGTAACAGCCCAAGGCTGCGGTGCCAAACTTGGACCACGATGGCTGGGAGGGAGAACAGGGCATAGAGTGCGTGTGAGGACGCCTTACCACAGTGCTTCGGGGTTTACTGAAGCCACCAACCAGCTCAGAGCAGATGAAACGTGTCCCCTTTCTGAGCAAACAAGCAGCTTTTGCGGATGCTTAAGATGGGTGAGATTGCACTGAACACTGGATTGGATCTGAAATTGTACTCTGGAGACTTAAGTGACTGTAAGTGACAGGCCCCTCCAGAGATGGGCATTTTGCAAAAGCCAGTAGCTTGATAGCAAGGAGAAATGTTTTAGAAACCGTGAAAAGAAAAGTCAGTCACAGTTCTTTTCTGAAATATATAATATATGAAATTTTTCCAAGTAGACGTTTTTGGCAAACTCAGTAAAGCAAGTTTCAACTTGAAAAAGGCAACAAGAATTTTATTTTTTCTTCTTGTTACACATACTTCAGGCTCCTAAAAACTTCCTCCTTGGATGTTCAGCATGCTTTAAATCTTGCTTTCTCCTACACGTTCTTGTTTTGCCTCCTTCCCAAAGGCACCTGTAGGCAGACCAAAGTATCTCAGCTGAGATCTGAGAAAGAAACTTTTCAATTAGGAGTATAGGGTAATCGTACAACAATACATACCGAAGAGATCTGTAGACACCATTTCAAGACACCAACTACAAAAATTACTTTGTTTCAAAGTGAAAAAAAGACCAAACCACCCATGCTACGGGGATATTAAACATTCAAATGTAAGATTTGTTTTAGTATGCAGACACTCTAGCTTTAATTACCAAGGAGAAATTCCCCAGATAGACATTAAGCCACAGAACAGCTTAGCTTGAAATTCACTTTTATTTTCAGCATGTCATTATCTTGTAACTCTGTTCCACCCAGAGCTGTGAAAATGTTCAGCCAGAAATCCAAACCCACTGAATATGAGAGAGGTTCAAGTTCCAGCCAAAGCTGAAGGTTAGCAAAGATTGAAAATAAATAAAAAGATGCAGGTTTGCTCTAGTCATGTGTTTTACTCCTTGCACAGTGCAAAGGAGGCAGCACAAATCCTCCCAAGAGCCTGAGTCCAGCTGTGTAGTCTTGGTAGAAGAGCAGCTGCTGAAAACATCCTGGTGTTTCATTAGCCATTCTGTCCTATCTTCTTGACAAGCTGTTGGCCAGCTGGCAGATGAGCTACATGGTTTCTTCTCCAAGTCCCCCTGTGCAATCTTTCTGGGTTTGGCTCGGTGTGTTTCTTGCATCCAGACAGACTTTACCATTTTGGGAGTTTCTGTATAAAAAGGCTGATCCCAGCACCCTAGGAGTAGGGAGCCTTTCCCCAACGCTCTCATCTGCTCCCAAGTAGGGAAATTAGTGGCAGAGGGAACAGGATTGTGCAGGATTAGACTTGTGCGGACATCCTGGTGCAGGAGAGCAGAAGTAGTCAGCAGAAAGCTGGAGGGGGGGGTGAGATGGAGAAGACATTGAGAATTAACATAGAATAATTCAGGTTGGAAAAGACCTTTAAGATCAAGTCCAAATGTAAACCCAGCAATGCCATGTCCACCCCTAAACCATGTTCCTCAGCACCATATCCACACATCTTTTAAATACCTCCAGGGATGGAGACTCAACCACTTCCCTGGGCAGCCTGTTCTAGTGCTTGACAACCCTTTCTGTGAAGAAATACTTAGTCCTTTTAGGACCAGTCCCTCAAGTGCACAGTGCTTTTAGATGTTCCTAGCAGTACTTTATAGTCCAAGACATGTGCCGCTAGCAATTAAAGTGAAGGACTCTTGCAGGTTGCAGTCATTCATGCCATGAGTTGTTCAAATGCCTCACCAATGTGAGGTGAGGATCTGTGAGCTCGACAGCAGGTCTGAACCACTGCTGCTGTCACCTGCTTGACGAACTTTGCTCACTTTTAAAACTTTATCTCTTTTTAGCAAATTTAAGCTCCTACATTGTGTTCATTTGGGTCAGCTTGTCTCCGCTTCAAATTTCTACCTGCTGCTATGTGCTTGTTTTATTGTTACTACCAATGCACTGATTGCAGAGCTTGATTTAGCTTGCAAAGTCTAAAAGTATGGTGGCATTGAGAGAGAATTGCTTGTCATTTAAAGAATGTATTCCCCAAAACTCTGGTGTGTCCCTGTCTGTTGTGTCAATCAGAACCTATACAGGGACTTGGCATCCAGGTAGAAAACATGTTAAGCCTCATAGCAAATAAAGAGCATATCCCATCATAATCCACAACTCAGTGAATATCTGGTGTTTCTGTCAGCTGGAATTTTTAGGAAATCTTTGCTATTGAACTGTTGCCTCTAGGAGTCCATTTGTCATTCAGTTACTGCTAGGACATAGAAGATACAATAATTTCTTTTGCTGGACATCTCCCCACGAAGAAAGATTACTCTGGGCTATGTGCGTCTGCCTACCCGGGGTCTCTTTGGGTGTTAAGATAGTTGTCAGCTCCTGGGCTTTGCGGTCTTCAAGAGAGCCCATTTGGGCAGCATGAAAGGAGGTCAGAGGAACTCAAAGCTCGGTGGCAGACACAGGCCTGCAGAAAACAAATTGTGGCACTGTTAAAAGAGAAGGATGTATCCTTTGGGAAGGCATCCAAGCACAGTTAATTTAATCCCATCTGCATGAGTAGAGAAATCTTTTGTTCATGACTTGCTTGTGTGGCTGGTTTATTGACTGGTGTCTCTTCCATCGTGACAGAGCCGTGTGTCCTCCGTCCCTGCAGTGCCGCGGAGAGCTCCTTCCCCAAACACCAGGTGTATTTGTAGAAGATAAGAATGTTTCCTAGAGATCACTTATTTCTCTGGATAGCAACCCAAAATACTGTGGTCTTTGTGAATATTTTCGCTTCCTTCCGTGCACACCTTTACTTTGTAAGGGGGAAGGGGAAGCATCCCCCTTGGGAGGTGGGATAGCAAGACGCAGCGATGCAGTTAGTGGTATGTTAGACTTTGGCACCTCTACCATCTGTTGTAGGCTGACAGATGGAGTGAAATATGACAGCAGAAAGGCTCTTCTGTTTTAGCAAGACACAAGAAAGCTTGAAAAATCACACCTCCTCCCTCCTTTCCCCCCAAACCCACACAACAACAGTGTCATTTGGCCACTTGTTCTGGCTAAGACAAGGAGAAGTTTATGCCTGTGCGTGCTCCTGAGAGTCTTTCGAGGGATAAGTGAGCAGAGTAGTTCAGAGCAGAGTTGTTTGGAGGCACTGGATCCCAGAGAGACCACCACCCATTCTTCTTTCTTTTCATGTGGATGGGAATTAGGAGCAAATGCTTTACCAGGTCAGAGAGGAGCTGAGTCTGTGCTTGGCAAGTCTTGCTATTTATTTGTTCACTCGCAATAATTAGTGGCTGCATGGCTTGTGCAGCCCAAACATTTGGCCTTACCTGTAGCTGGTGAGAAAAACCCTCATCTGGTAGCTGAGGATTAGCCAGTTTCAGGTTCTCTCTGAGATGCCGCAGATGCAAAATGCTTCCTATCAGGAACTCCCGCCAGCTCTCTTGCAGGAACATCTGGGGTGAGAACCAGCCCTCAGAAGGGCCCTGCTCCTTTCCAGGCATCTGTATTTTTTAATTGATCCCCGTTCATCAGCCAGGTGCTGTGAACAGCCACGTTTCCAAGGCAGCTCATCATCCTGGGTACTGGCCACATGCTTGTGGGAATCTGGCCTTGAGGTTGGAGATACACACAGCAGTTGAAGGGCTCTGCACCGTTAGGCACATCCAGCACTTCTGAGAATTAGCTCTGTAGGTGATGACAGTAATCACAACCTTCCAGAAAATAACAAGCTCTTGTTTTTTTTTCTCTCTTCTAACACAAACTTTCAGGTTTCTGGTGATTGTTAATATTTTTTTTCTTCCCAACGGACACACCAGTATAATGCTTCTAACTAATTTGTCTTTTAGGATTTCATTGTGACAGTGGTCTTCTCATTCTTGTGGCTAGTGAGCTCATCTGCTTGGGCTAAAGGACTGTCAGATGTAAAGATTGCGACCGACCCGGACGAAGTGCTGCTGCTGATGTCTGCCTGCAAACAGCAGTCCAACAAATGCCTGCCTGTTCGCAGCCCTGTTATGTCAAGCCTCAACACTTCGGTTGTAAGTGGCTTTGATTACTACTTTTCACCCTTACCTTGCAAACGTATTTTCATCTCTTTTACCCATGTATTGACCTAAATTGGCTGGTGTAAACCACTTAGCTGGAATGATTTAACTAGAAGTACAGTCTTGCTGCGGGGAAAGACAGAGCGTGACTCATGAGAGCTATCTGCCGTGGAGCAGCAGCGGGAAGAGCATGCAGGGTTGGGAGGAAGCAAAGTCTCTGTCCAAGTGCATTGGTTGCCCTGTCTGCTTTTAACTTGCTCACTCCAACACTTTCAAAAAAGGGTCTGTGTTCTTCTTTAGGAAGAAGAGGTTTTGAGCCTTACAGATTCCTTTAAAAATCCTCAAAACCCAACATAAAATAGGTCTTCAGAATGTTTTAAAAAATGAAAACAGAAAAATCCCCTCTGGGCCAGCTGACCAATTAATATCTCTCTTTCTAATTATTTTCTTTCAATTTCATCTTTCCACAGTTTCTTTAAACTAGATTACATTTTCAAACAAAAAAGTTATTTTTGCCTAAAAACTCAACCTTTTTTTTTTAAAAAAAAAAGGAAGGAAAACAGACACCTTGTGAGCTACAGCTAAGGGAGGTGAATTTGGGAATTTGTTTCATAGCTGAGAAAATTTTCCAGCAGGTTTTGGATGAAGGGTCCATAATGTTAGGCTGGGAGACCGTGGCTGCCGGCTGATGAGCTCCTCTTCTTCCTACCTAGGTCTTTGGCTACTTGAACTTTATCCTCTGGGCAGGCAACATTTGGTTTGTGTTTAAGGAGACGGGCTGGCATTCCTCGGGTCAGCGGTACCCTCCAGACACCATGGAGAAGCAGCCCAGCAGCTACAACCAAGGTGGCTACAACCAAGACAGCTATGGACCGGCTGGGGGCTACAACCAGCCGGGCTCCTACGGCCAGGTGGGTGAATATGGCCAGTCCCAGAGCTACGGCCAGAGCGGGCCAACCTCCTTCGCTAATCAAATTTAGGGTTCATGCAGCAGGAGCTCTTGTATCCCTCACATGTAGAGAGTTTAACAGGTCTCAAGTTTCAGCGGTGCCAGATTTTTAAGGGTTTTACGTAAATGAACACTACAACATGGTGTTTAATGTCAATTAAAGATCTAAGACTACTTTTTGAGGCAGACAGGAGGTGGCCGGTAGGCTAGAGTTGGCCTTTTTATCCCTGACTAGCCAGATACAGGGGTTATGTTTATTGCAGGTGGTGACCTGGAGTCGGTGTTGTAGTATGTACTGTAGAGATAACTTTATGGTAGTTTTGTACGTGTTCAGATGGTAGAAGCATTTTGTAGCCTCAAGTCTGTAGTATTTATTATGCATAATATAATTGAATTTCCTTCTGCATTTTGGTGAAAAACAAAAGTGTTTTACTATTATTTCTACAGATTATTCTGTATATCCATGCATGTAACATTGCACCTAAATTTTCAAAACTGCCTGTCTGTGACTCTTCAGAGCATTTGTTTTGGTTATACCTTTTTGTTTCAGAAGATTTTACTATTATTTCAGTTAACTGAGTCATCTGTAATTTAGTGCATGGAAAAGCAGTTTCATACTACCAAATGTCTGGACTGTGTAAATGGAACTTCTCGACTTCTGCCACTACGTTTTGTTAAATGTATGTTTAAAAGAAGTATGCATCTTTTATATATTTTGCAGAGTTGAATATATGGCTTACCCAAGTTCTGAATGCTTTGTAACTAAAATGTTTTTCCTTGAAATGGCATTCAGTAGTATATATGGTACCTGACCAATGTTTATTCCATTTAACTCAGCTAAGTATTCATTCTATAAATCACTATTTCTATGGATGTTTTGTGACTCTTTTAACGTAAGCTGTGGAGAATAAGGACCAAGTAACTGTGTTATATGTTTACAAAGGTATTTATTTCACTAAGATAACAGAGGTGCAGATATCAGTATATAAAACCGCGTGAAAATGCCCTGTTGCTTAATACAGCAAAACAGGAAAACCGCATGTGTTGTTGTGACCTTACGAAGCATAACTATGACTTTATACCCTCTTTTAATAAGACACCCTTTCCATCTGTGCTGTTTGAAGATTGTTAGATATCCCTCTGTTCTGTCACTGCTCTGAGCGCTAGCTTGGTGCTACCGGAGAATGTAACTGGATTGACCAAATAACCCAGGCTCAGAGGAACTCATCCTAAAATAGCCAGAGCCATTCAGCCATGTAGCCCATTCAGATTTCTCCCTGAGAAATTCAGCCCTTCCTCGCTACAGCTTATGGAATGCATTGACACAAGGGAAAGCCTGAAGCACAATATACTAATCAAAACTGATCATCTGCATTTCTAAATCAAAGTGTATCGGTATATAATCTTATTGTATGAGCTATAATGTTGAAAGCATCTTAGCTTAAAACAGCTTAGTCTCTTCTATGATTGTTGTAACCGATTTATGGCTACTCGGTGGATGAATCTATATTGTGATATCTATTTGACCCTAATAAAGTTATTGCATACAATGCGTGTTTTCAGAGTATGTTAATATTAAAACGTCGCTGTGAAATAACTAAAATAACCATTAAAGAATATTAACTACTCCTGTGCTTGACCTTATTGGTCATATTCTTACTGGTTTTCCAACACATTTATGAGGATTGTTTTAATGTACAGTGGAGTATGACACTTCTACAGCCACCTATCATTAAAGGTTAGTATCAGAATTAAAAAAAAAAAAAGAGAGAAATTAAAACTGTGCCATGTAATACCTGCCTGCCTCTTTACCTCTCTTTCTACTTGTCAGTAGGACTAAACCAGTACTATTCTAACTACCCCAGTTCTCTGAATTTCTGGAAAGCCGTGTTTGGGCTGTCCTGGTATTCCAAATGGCAGCAAAATACAATTTTCTGGGGCAATGAAAAGTTTTATTTTGGCTTTCAGTTCTTTTATTCTTTGATTTTCTAAGCTTGGAAAAAGTTACAGGCAAGGCAAGAGAAAGTGAAGTGTGTGTGTTTTTTCATTTGTTTTTTCATGAAGGGCAGAGCTGGTGGAAGAGTTGACAAAAGAAGTGAGAGGCACATGTTTTCATGAAAGACTTCCCTTTTGCTTTACTTAATTGGCCAGATCTTCACAGGTACATTAGCTTCTTGCTGCCGTGCAGAACAGTTGAGTTGGTGGTTATCCTCTGGGGACTATAGTCTTCACTTTGAATTAGGAGGGATGAAAAAACTCTTCATCTATAGCTGCTCAGATTAATATATTATGGCAGCAGCAAAAGTGAAAACAAAAATGATGCGAGCACTTGTCTGTGTTATATAAGAAAATGTATGTGAATGTTTCCTCCATGTTCCTCTGGATTCAAGTCTTATTATATCCTTTGGCAATTGTTGAGAAACTGGAAGCTTATTTGAACTGGGAATAGTGACTGTAGAGCAAAGTGCTGAGCACCAAGATGGGAAAGACTGTATTTGATGTTTCCTGGGTTTAAGACAAATAGCTAAGTAAACTTGAACATCCTCTGTGAAACTGCTGCTGGCAGACTGATCACTCTCCTACTTCATCATTAGTGAGTATCTGCCAGTTAGTTAAGTAACTAGGTCAGCCTGGGAAAAAATATGTTCCTTGATCTTCTGTGCTGTCCCTCCTGTTTTCCCATGTGTTTCTCTTTATAGCCCATTTCTCAGCTACCCAAGATGGGAGCGTATTTGCGTTATCAAGTGTAGAATGGTGGAGGAGAGACAGGTACCTCTGTGAGTGTGGTGGGGGGGTGGGAGCACAGGACTTTCTCTCCAGGTGTCTCAGAGGCCAAGGCAGAGGCAAGCTCTTGTGCTGGTTTAGGGTTTCCCGTGGCTCTTGACGGGGGAGAGGATGCACTTTGCAAATCTGCAGCATCATTCTCTCGGGGTGGGGGGATGGTGGTGCAGGAGAGGGCAAGGAGCGCGACTGTGGGTACCCAGTGGCTCTGCAGCGTGCTTTGCTCCCTGCCCAGCACATCAAGGACACAAAGATGAGATCAGATGTAAATCCAGCCCACAGGGCTGTTCCTTTACTTGACAGGGTATTTTTTTTTAATTGTGCAATACTTAGCTAACAACTGATCAAATTTCCTCCACCATGGCCATCAAGCTGCCCATAACAGAGCCTCGATGATTGCCAGGACTTGGATAAAGTTTGTGCTCCTGTTGCATGAATTCGTATTGGAATTGCCTGACCTGATTAGGTTAATTATTTCCAATCTGTATATGCTCTCAATTTAAATGAGCAATTCAGGTTCTAGCCCTCGGTTATTGTTGGCAGAAACTCTGATGTACTGATGAAAGAGGCAGTCGTATGCAACATGCATTGCACCCGCCTATAGTCTGCTCCTGACAGCATCTCCAGAGTTTCACATTTAATATTACAGACAGATAAAGAACTACTGAGCAAAACCTGCCACATATTGTTTTATCCTTTTCTGAAAAAATTCTTCACATATTATGCTGTATTGTGTCGTAAGCGTTTAGTCCTCTGTCTGCTAGTTTTAAGACAGATTTCAGTCAAACTCTTTATATATGTGAATGGATGAAGCTACTTAGCTTATGCTCTCCCTGACAACTATTTTTTTTTTTATATATATTCCCACCTTCTACTAAACCCAAGAGCTTTTCCTCCTGGAATTTTCTAACAGCAGCAACACTCTGTATTTTAGTATTAATGTCTGGTGCCGATTATCTTATCATTTGTCAATGCCGTACATGCACAGGATGAAGATCTTAGCATTTTGATATGAAATATTAGTAATTCAGTGGAGAGGCATCCCATTTGTTGCATTTAGCGATCAGTTTATTTTCTTACATCCTTGTTGTGTGTCCTTCTTCAATAAGATTTTAGATTTTTATGAATATAGCTGCCTTTTTAAAGTCTAAATGTCCTATAATAAAACATTTCTTGGAAGAAAAGTTATTTGGTAACTATTCTCAGACTTTCTTCTGAAAATAAATACCATATGAAAGTGTTGGAGTCATCCCTTGTCCATTAGATTGTGAAAGAAACTGGGGAAGCTGGGTGCCTGCACACAGGGGATCCTGCAGCCACTCTTCTCCCTGACAGCCCCCATATGAGGCATGAGTGTATTTTGGCCAAAGGGCTGTACCATGTCTAAAAAATGCCTGGACATGAGATGACAAATGATGTTTCCGTGCAGGCAGACCAGTTCTAATAGCTTTTCTTAAATGACATTTTACCTGCTCTGTCACAGCAACGGGATTCACAAATATTTTAACCACTTGGGACCCTAGACCACCAATGCTTCTTAGCCAGGCCCCCCGGCTCTCATCCTGGTTGTTGCACAGACCTGCCAAGCAAACCATGCAGCAGTGGTTTGTGTGCATTGCTGATCAGAGCTTGAGCATCAGACACTGGTCAGCAAGCTACATCCAGCCCAACTGATGCAGATAAATACTGGTGTGGATTTCACCCTTGAGTGAAATCAAATTGACTATGAAGAGATATTTTTTAAAACTGGTGATGGCCAAGGGGCAAATGTTGATTGGACCCACAGAACATCACTTATCCCATACCAGCACTGGTGGAAGCAGAAGCAGCAGATGAACTCTGAAAAGCACAATGGTGGAGAAAAAAGTGAGTAAGAAACACTCTGTGATTTTTTTTTTTTATCCTCCACATTCCCTACCTCTGGAATAAATGCAGGGGTTCAGGTTTCAGGATGCTTTAGCAGTATGTTGGCGTGAGTAAACCAGCTACAGGTGAGCAGGAGCTGGCTCTGTGACCAGAGGGACATAGGGGCCATTAGCTAACTTTCATGTGCAAAGCCAACTGCTCTCTGCAGCAGCAGGGCTGTCACTCCCCTGAGCTGGATAAATCCCCTGTTATCTGTGCTGGGCTGTGTCTCCTCTTTGCATGCCACCCTGCAGAAGACGAGGAGAAGGTCCTTTCCCAGCAGGGCTGAGCCTGCTTGTCCCTGAGGGCACCACGGGTTGTGGCTGGTGTTGAGAGACCAACCACAGCGAGCACATTAGACCTGCTGCTTCTGCTAACTTTTCCCACATTAAGTAATTGATTTCAAAGGGATGGAGCAAGAGGAAAATAGCATTATGCTGTGGCAGTCGGTTCTGCCTTGGGCTAAGATGGAGTGGAGGGCTTCTCAGTCTTGGCTCTTTGCAAAAAAATACATGTCTCATGTAAGACCAAAATGACCATATTCTGGTCACAAAGAACTCAAGCTATTATGTAGCAGCACTTCTCCTGCAGCTGCTGAAGGATTTGCTGAAGAAATGATGTCTGAGTGGCTAATGGTGTGACTGCATCTCCCAGTTTAGGTGTTCCCTGTGCTGTGCCTGCCGCAGGCATGCCCACGCCTGCCCCTGCCCAGTGTTGAAGGGTCATTGCTAAGGGAGCCAGGGCTCCATCACACACAAACATTTCACAACGTACGTCTTCTTGAACTGCAGAAAATACTTTAAAAAGGATGTTCCCGTCCTCTGGGAAAATACCAGAAGTGAAGTGGGGTCTGCAGCTTTTTACCGTGAATGATGATTTTAAGTGAGCTGCCTGTAAAGATTTTGCAGTTTTAAGTATCAGGTTGCATATTTTGTGCAGACAATATTGTTAATGTGTGAAACATGCTAAAAAATGACCGATAAAAGCACCTGGATATTTCAAACATAAATAGTGCATCCCAAAATAGATACCGAGCAGATGGCCTGGCTCCCTGCACACCTTGCTGACCAGAATACTCGAGCAACACGTACAGCCAAAATCTTGCCATCTTCAAAGCTGATCATCTGCAAAGGGAAGGGTTATCCTCATGCTACCCTTTATCTGTTAGGCACCGACGCTCCTCCACACGCTAATTAGTGTATCCTAGAGGGATAATGTACCCCAGGCTTGCCTGAACTTGTTACTACCCCAGCAAAGCAAATCACCTGTTCCAGAGCTCAGGCTCTCAGAAGTGGGTTAGATTAAAAAAACCTGCGAGCTGAAATCTGATCTACGGTGGAAGGAGCCCAAAAGACAGAGGGCTGGGTTTGCCAGCCAGCTCACAGAGCTGCCTGGAGCTGATAAACATGCAACAGAGTCTGTTTCTCACTCTCATTTTTACCTTGGATGCTAAGACCAAACATTACCATTCTGCGGATTAACTGGGATGTAAGGCTTTTCATGCCTCCTTGTAGGGTTCAACAGATGTGAAAGGGAATTATCACTTCAACATGATACCAAGACTTTTTTTTTTTTTTTTTTTTTTTTTAGCTGATGGCAGATTACTAAGCCTGAATTCTTGTTTAATTTTGGTGTGTTAATTGATGGGATAATGAGCATTGATTATATGTGTTTTGGCTGCGTCATTGCAATTACAGGCTGTTTTATTCATGAGCCAGTCCTAAAGAACGCACTAGAGATCTAAGACAGCTTAAACCTCTCAGAAAGAGACTCTGAATTGTTTGAGTAATGACACTCTTAGATGGAAAATTAAAGGTTCTCTTTTCCCATGCTTTTTAAGATAATTAAAATCCAGGAACAGTAAGGTGGTGAACATCCTTATTCATTAGCCTTCAGTGATTTAGCTTCTACTAAACGAGGAAAATATTTTAATTCTCTAGGCCATCTGTTGCAGTCTCCTTTGCGTGTCCTGTTACATAAAGTCTCATCCTGAGTAGTTTTAACATCAGTATTGTATCCTTTCACCAGAAACGATGAACTGGATGAGGTAGTTGAAGTCACTGCCTATTAACAGACCACCCTGGGATTAAAACAGCCTTTGGTCTTTCAGGTTGAAGTTATCCTGTCTAGACACCTCTAGGCAAAGGATCTGCAGAAAGAAGACCGTGCACAGAGATAGGCAGCGTGACAAGCTGTGTGTTCTCTAATAATAATATCTGTGCCAATAAATAACAAAGTTCAGCGGAGCCCTTCCAGTTCCTCTAACGTGCGACTGCTCTGCCATATGGCTCCGTGCTGCTTTTGGAAGCAGGCAGTATCCATTCGGGTAGAAACCAAAGCGGAGGCTCCGTGCTGGATGCTGCTTTGCAAGCGGTTCAGAGGAAGAGCAGATCTCCTCTTTGCACTGCACTGGCGAAATAAATATTAGAGCAGGACTGTGCTCACATGGGATAAATGCGGGGTCAGAAATTGGGAAACGCTTGGTTGCTGACTCTGTCTATAGGAACAACTCACTTTATAGCTTGGGGCAAGTTGCGTTAGCCCACACTAGAAAGGTTTCCCATTAGAATGATAATGTGTACAGCTGAATGGATTCAGTCAGTTATTCCTGATCGCAAAATTACATCCCTACAGATCTAAGAAGATTCAGGCTTCATTAGTTTGGTTTGTTTCTGTCAAATTCTCACATAAAATAAAAGCCACGCTACTTGCCAGCACAGCAGCGCAGCCTTACAGTGGCTGTATTTAACCAGCTCCATGATCACCAGGTAACATTTACGTTATTGATAGGGCATGGCTGGAAGCAGGCTGCTTCCCCAGGGCAGAGCTTGAATTCACCTGTTTGCTATTACTCGAGTTGCTTAGAGATCACAAACACCCTGGCCTGAAGATGTGTGGCTGCAGAGCAAGCGTTTCCAGTACGAAGCAGTACTCGGTCAATCATCCAGCTCCTGATTCCACCAAAAAAAGCCCTTCAGCCGCAACAGGCATACCCAAGGGGTAAGTTATCACTTTGTTCTTTGCCTCTCTGGGGATCTGCCACTTGTCTTGGAATTCATTATCTCGATGTATTTGTTTCTAACACAAGCAAACTCTGCTGTTGTGTGTTGGGTTCTCTGTCATTGGCTTCCAGCAGTTTAGCAAAATTAAGCAGGCTTTAAGTTTTAATAGAAAACAGCGGAGGTGCTTCTCACAGATGTGAGTCCTGCTGGAAGTAAGAGCTGTGTGTCTGCTTCAAGCTGGGAGTATGGGTGAGTGGAGGATGACAGACCCCTCTGCACTTCCCTGGGGATGGGCTTAAAATTGAGAAACTTCCTGAGCTCTTTCACATTCTGAAAAAATTACTTGAATGATGTTGCAATGCCCTTCTCTTAAAATTATTTAATAAGCATCTTTAATAACAACTCCAGGCTACTTGCTTAGGTGAAGAACTGGGGCCTGTGTGATGTTGTGCACTGCTTGTAAAGATCATTTTCCTTCCCAGTGCGAAGGAAAGCCAGTCTCCCTTGGGAAGCCCTGAGTTTCTGAGGGATTAAGTGAAACAGAAATGAGCAAGCTCATTCATTGAGAAACTATTTATACACACACCATGCACCAGGTGGTAACAGTGCCTCTCTTTTTCTCTCACTACCAGCATACCTATAACCAAGCAACTGACATCAATAAAAGGTAAGGGGACCCATTCGTTGCCCCTTGGGGGTTCTGGTCTTCCAAGGCCACAGTCCAAGTGCAGTAAATCCTGGTGACTAAGCAGAGCCTGTGCAGACCCTTGGCTTTTGCAAGACAAGAGGGTTTATGTGCAACGTGCTTCTGCGTTCATCTGTGTCTCCTCTTCTGCTTGCCTTTCCCTTAAAAATCACAACCCAAATCATCTGTGGTACCTGATACTAACTGAGGGCTGTGAGTGTGCAGTCCTTAGGATGCAGCTCGGGAGTGGGAAGAATGAGCTCAGCCAAATCCCAAGTATACTGTAATGCACTGCAGCAGTGATGCTCAGACATGGGCATGCTTGTTCAGTCAGGCTTCCCAAACGAGCCACATTTTCCCTGATACGGGATCCTGGGAGGCCAAGCGCACCCAAGAGATGGTCATCGTGGCCAGTCCCCATGGTCTCGCAGGTCCTTGCTGGATGTCCAGGGTGGGAGTAGACTAGATGGATGTTGCTCCTCACCCTGCATTACTGCCCCAGCTCCAATGAATGCTTCTTTTTGGGGTGTGTTTCTATGGGATGTGAGGCATGTTGCTGGCCCACTCCAAATTAAATCTGGGCCAGGTCCTCTGTGAGTGTCAACAGTTTCAGGCTCATTAACTTTACTGAAACTACACAGATTTCCACCCGCCTAGGATGGTTCTGACAGATTCCTTTCAATTATATTTCAAATGCCACTCTTTTCTGATAGGCTGATAACTTTTTCCCCTCCTTAGTTCTAGGAAAAGGCTCAGATCTTGAAAAAGCTTTTGCTACCACAGCTTTGGTGTATAACAACGCTGCTGACTCCAATGGCAAGCTCAGCAAAGCTGAAACCAAAAGCTTACTACAAACCCAGTTTTGGGGTTTCATACAGGTGAGGGGGCTTGGGTGAGTGGGTGGCGCTGGGCTGGCACTGGCTGGGTGCTTTGGGTGCAGGATTGGCACCTCAGGGTCTGTCCTGCAGCTGGGTAGGCATCAGCTGATGGGGTAATCCCTAGTGAGACTTCAGTGTACAAATATCTTCAGTGAATTTGTTGCTTTATGTTGCGCCTGTGCCTAACACAGGACTAAAGGAGGATGGACAGCAATAAACCACAGCTGATGTGCCTGCTTGCATTCTTTAAAGGAAATAGAGCAGCTGCAAAACAAACAAATGAGACCCTTGGATGATGACATGAGACTCTGTTTATGAAGAGAAGAAACCCATTATCTTTAACAAGACGTTTGGCAGTTTGCCAGAGCACTGACCCAGTACCCAGAGAGCCAGCCCCATGCCACAGGGCCGTGTGCCCTGCAGTCACTGGTGGGGTTGCTGGGAGAAAGGGAGCAGAAAGCATCTCTCCATCAGTCACCCACCCATGAGGTCGGTGACAGCTGGGTATGCTGAAAAATAGCTGTATCAGTACTTGTGGCTGTAAACTTCTTGCACGTATTTACTCACCCCTCTAAATAAATAAAGCCCACACCAGTTTTAAAGTGGTAGAAAAAAGGTGGTAGGACTAGTAAAAAGCTCAACTAAGTAAATGAGAGAGACTTAGGAGTAAAGATGTTCTTGAGCATACCTTTGCTTCCAAGAATAATAAAATCACGCAACTAGTTGAGGAGGAGGAATTGGTACCAAATTAGAAACTAGGCACCTTATGGAAAAGGATTTGAAAATATCAATAGCCAATCAAATTAGGAATCATGAGATATTTTGAAGATTATTAAGCTAAAAAATAATATCCTGGAATTGTTTTTTTATTTCATAAGGAAACACAAAAAACAGACATGATGCATAATTTTAATAATCCCTTCCATTCCATCAGTGATGTTCAGTGGAACAGAGAATAGCAGTTACTGAAGTTATGTCTGTGAAGTCAACAGTTTGTGAGACCTTTACAGTATATATTTGAGGACCTGTCTTGAATATGAAGGTTGGTTGATTGGGTTTCCTCTCCCCAATTTTGTGAAGACACAGAGCTCCCGTATTTTTCTGTAGTTACCAGCTACGTTATCATCACTACTACCAGATTGTCAGTCATTACTAGATGTCTTTTAAAAGATGTATTCTGGATTCAATTGGAAACTTTGGGGAGTAGTTGTTCTCCTGTCTGATTGCAGTAATATTTCTGTTTGAGTTTCTTGGGATACCTTTAGAAAAACTAATATGATTGTGGACATACAAACCTGAATGTGAAGACAGAAAATTACACGTATTTTTACATAGGTGTCTGTCTTTTTTTTAATGATATAATAAAAAAAAGGAACTTCACGCTTAATTTTTGTTTTTCTTTTTCATTTAAAATTCTCCATAGGGCCAAGAAAGCAAACCAAAATACCAGGAAATCATTTCTGCCCTGGATGAGGAGTCAGAGAAAAAAATTGATTTTGAAGATTTCATGATCTTGTTAGTCAGCCTCTCTCTAATGTCTGACCTACTGCAGGAGATCAAAAATGTGAAAACCACAAAATAATCTGTGATTTAAAAGAAGAAATGGCTTGGCACTTTGTAAGGAAAGCAGGTGTGAACCACACACAGAGATAACACTGAATGCCTGGATACTCTGTGCTGGTCCCTCTTAAATGGAATAAAGTTGTCCAAATGTGGCTGAACTCACTCCGCTGTAAAAAGAGTCCATGGAATGAAATGATGGTGCTCAGAGCTTGATGTCCACCACATACACGCTTTGGGAGAGTGTGCTGACTGGCTCTCAGTGGGTCCTGAGGCTCCAACACCCGTTAGCAGCTGGGTGAGGCCCCAGCCCAACTTAATGCCAGGGAAAGGCAGCCCATGCTCTCCTAGACCTCTCCACCTCCCACATTATTGTGGGGAGATGATGAGGAGACTGCTGTAAAAATGTGCAGCCCCATTTCCCCTCAGGACAGCAGCAGGCATGGCATGGCCTATCAGCTCGCCAGTGCTCTCCCAGTTACCCCAGCATGCTTCGGCCCTGAGCTGAGTGGTATCAGTGATGGGTTTCACAATCGGCAGCAACCTCAAAATCTGTTGCAGCCTTTAGTAAACATTGACTTTAGTGTGTGTGGTTTCCACCCCATCATTAACCCTTCTGAAAGAAGCATTTATGTATTTTTATTTCCTCTTCCACCTGACCTCTTCATTGTGTGATCACTATGGAAGGAATTTCAAGTCCAGCGTTTGCAATGCATCTTTGGCAGCGCTGTGCTTGTGTGACCGAAGAGATGACTTAGTTAAACATGTCAGTCACCTGAGCCTGTTGTTTCATGAAACTGAAGAGAAGAAATCAGAGAAGCTAGAGGTGGTCCAAACTAGGATTGGTGGGCTAAAAGGGTGGCCAGTAAAGTGTTTGTATTGGAGCTGAATGATGTTGGCTACCCAGCATAGGCTTGGCTGGAGCCGGAACCCCCATATTAAATGCTCATCATTCTGATCTTTGTTTTGATTCTTACCTATAAGATCCTGAATCAGAGCCAACGTTTAGCCCTCTGTGACATCCTTTTGGGGCACAAAAAGCAGTCTCGCGTGCCAGGAACAGAATGTAAGTATTTAACAAGCCTCTACCAAGATAGTTAAGATGAGCCAGCAAAACATCACAACCCTCTTTCATTTTCTCTTTTCTTGTCTGGGAAGGAGAAGACAAGAATGTTTTAGCTTTGATGCATAAATTTTTTAATGGGAAGGGATCAAAAACTTTGGTGTTAAAAGAGGGAAATTAATGCCAGCTGAGTAACACGATTTAACTCCTTGACATAAAAAGGCTCTTAGTGTTTCCAGAAGCTAAGAGGATGTTTTGTAACAGATGAATGCAAAGGAAAGACATGCTGCAGTAGAAGGCTGGCAGCCAGTTGTTTTGAGTTGTCTTTGTGTGGTATGGGATGGAACCGAAAGGAGAAATGCCAATAGACAGGTAGGTTTGGAAACGGACCTCAGCAGATAAGCTGCTGCTTCATGGGATTTGAACCTCATCCAGGATGTGGCCTGGCCTGGAGGCTAAACGTTCACAAACGGTCTTCCTGCAGATAAAAACCTATAGTAGCCAAGCCTCACGTTCTGATGGTGTATTGCAAGAATAGGCAATATCAAAGCTGCATCAAGAAGTGACAAAAACAGCAAGCAGCTTTTCTGTCTGTTCGCTTACGCATGGAGATGTCCATCCCACACACCTCCCGCTGAGGGACTGGTGGCCTTGTGCTGCCAGGATGACCGCCCCCATGGGTGCATGTCAAATCTCCCAGAGATGGGTTATAGAAGCACAGGGATGGATGAGGAGGACAAACCTCTCTTGGAGACAGTCTCTTCTGGGCTTGTGTCCTCTGAAGGAGTGGACCTTGACCAGGAACCCTGGATCGAGACAAAGACTTAATCTGGTGTCTTATCCATGTGGGAATCACAGCTTCATATTGATAATGTGTTCCTAGTGTTGCTTGGTTCCTTCCCCCACCCCCTTGGGTTTTGACCAGATCTGTTAAAGCTTGAAATATCAGCTGATGCTGCTTTTCTGGGGTAGAAAGATAAATTGAATATGAGAGTCCCTAGAAGGTTTTCCTATTACTAAAATAAATGCAGCACAACCCTGAAAACTGGTGACTCTGGAAAGATAGATTTCCTAATATCCCTCTGCCACCACAAAAAGCCGAAAGGGACAACATAGTGAAGCCAATTAAGAGAGTTTTTTGAAATTGCTAAGGCTCTAACATAGTATCTGTTACTGCTGAAATGTTCTTAATCTTGCATGGTTTGAATGAATGACTTAAGAGCCGTTTATCAGTTCAGTTCACTCTGTCATCTCATCGTATGCAAACCCTTTTTATTCTAAAGCAGTATGTTGTGAGCTAGGTCCAGAGTCCCCGACTTTGATCAAAAGCCCATTGTATTAAGCAACAGTGAAAATCCAAAGCAAGAAGCAATTCCTGAACAACTCAGTAGCAAAGATATTCAAATGGTAGGCAAGGAATCAGCAGCACAGAAAAAACCAAGCACCTTGCTCAGGTCATGTATGAGGGCTGGAACTGGATGCCAGTCTACACTGGGCTTCTTGCGCAGAAGACCATCGCTTTCCAAGAAGCACTGTGATGGTTTCTGCAAGAGTTTCTGAACAAAGTAAAGGAGATGTCCAAGGCTTGGAAGTCCCGCCTGATGCTCAAAAGCAGAAGGACTTATTTGGAAGAGCCCAGCATCTCTTGTAGTTAGGAGTGGGCAGAATTTTTCCACTTGGATGTAGAAGATGCTCTTTTATTAGCTCAGAATATTTGTGGCTGCCCTGAGCACTCTCAGCTAACAGCTTTGAAGTTGATCTGGCAAAGACAGCATGTCTGGCTGCGTCCTCAGGGAGCTGGTTAAAAGCTACTGTTGTGCTTTATTTTGTTCCTGGCTTGCTCCTATTGGAAGCAATGGGAGTTCATCGATTTCTTGTAGCAGAGCCCACGCAAGTGCTAAGGAGTTGAGCAGACAGCTACATTTATGAAATCTGAAGTCTTCTCTGTTTCAGCAAGTGTGAACATCGTATCAATATCTGATGCCCCTGGAAGTGAAGGCAGCATGAAGAGCATCTAGTAAAACCTGACTTCTGTGGGCTTGGGGTTGGGATTTGTGCAGCTACACAGTCCAAGTGTGAATAGCTACCTAGGAGGCTCTGCAGACTTTGGACCTAAGTTTAAAGTTCCGTTCTGAAAAGTCTGAGTCATCTCTGCAGTTGCACGAGCTTTTAAATGACTGCTGGAGGAGAAATGGGGGCCTGGGAGAGCTGCAGTCTCAAATCTTCAGCTTCCACTTCCAAGTATCATCTCAGGAAGGCAGGTTCGTTCTCGTACTTTAATGAGCACACTTACAGCTCCTCCCCATGACTTTTGCTTTGTGTCTGGACTTAACTGTATGGGCTGCTGGACTAGGAAGGTTTTGAAAAATCTGGCATTAATCTAATCTCTAAGGTGCTCTCCCAAATCACAGGGAAGCTCTCGCATCCAGACCCCTGACGTTCAAGGTGGGAAGTTGTGGCAGACTTTTGCATGTTAAGCTTTCTGTTGTGAGATGGGGGTCACATGCACTGTGCCTGCAATTTTACATAAATCTTTCAGGAAAGAGAAATATAGTCCCCAGCTGTATTGTTGTTGTTGCACCTTCAGTAAGACATCTGGGGCACTGGAGCCTGGATGCTGAGGAAACATTGTAGTCTGAGAGACATTTTGCCTGTCTCCTTCCTCAAAGTAAGTGTTGTGTTACTTTTTCATGTAAAATAAAACTTACCTTGGTTGCATACACTTTGAAAGTATAGGTGTGATGCACACCCCGACCTCAGTACTTCCATGTGTCTTGGCCCACAAAAGCATCTCTGCAGTTGCTTGCTACATCCACTCATGGTGATTGCAGCAGGTCACTTTGCAGAGAGAAGTAGAGGTTTGCATCATATGCCACCAAGGTAGCAATTAAATTGTGCCTACGTGGTCGGAGAACCTTCTTCAAGAGTGTTGGAATGACTCAAAGACGTTACGTGGTACATCCCCTTAGGAGCTCACTACAGAGCAGATAAAAAGCTTTGCTCCAGAATTATGTTCTGTCCAAAGTATGATAGTTTGGGAGCCATGAAGCAGCACTCTGAAATGTCTCCTGGAAAAAAAAAAGAAAATGTCTTCATTTCAAACTCAGTCAGGGAAGCTAGATAAAGAAGGTACGGTGTTTTTATGGCTTCCTAAACAGACAGCTTTTAATTCCTGCATTGACTTTTACAGCAGTCAGTGGTTTAAAAGGATTCCAGTGAAGCTGTGTCTTCTCTGCTTGCTTTGTTCATCTGCTCTTCTGTCACCCGGCAAGTGTTTATAGCCTTAGCCGAGTCCTCCTCCAGCAAAGGTAAACAGCAAATGATTTTCAACAGCCAGATATATCGGGCTGTCTCTCTAATCCCCAACTGCACAGAACAGCCATTAGACTTAGATCCAGAGCCACGGGACTTATCTTTTCTTCACTGTTATTGTAGGAGTAGTTTGTGCTGTGCAGAGCCGGAACGAGAGTCAGTCCCAGCATCCAGCACTTAGAGATGAGCTGAAACCATGATCCCCAAAGCTGAACATGAAGAAACTCATGGTAGGGGCCCAAGCTCAGCACCAGGTGTCTGCAACAGAGGCTAGTTGTGAATATCTGGTGTAATGCCTCTATCACCATTCCTCCCATTCAAGGATCCTATGAAGACCAACTCGGAAAAGATCTGCACAGAGAATCACAGGTGGGGCTTGTTTCCTCTGGGCCAGAACACAAATCGGGTTTTATAATGAACAAGCATATCATGGCTTGTGAAAGAGCCATTGAGTCTCAAACAGGACCTGGAGTACCAAGGGCCTCTGGAAAGGCAGCCAAAGCCAGGACAACTCTTTGGATAAATTGATATATGCCAGGTCTCTGCTTGAGCTTGAAAAACAAAACTGGCCAGTACTGGAAATAGTCCAAGTATTCTTACAGAGGAAACAAGTAAAAAGATCTGCAGCCCAACCCTGAGACCTTTCCTTCTCTTCCAGTAGTGACCCGGAGAGCCCTCCCACTATTTCTTCGATTCCTTTTCCCAGGAGTATGAGATTGGTTTACTTTGACACCTGGGGCTGTTGGAGGATGCCAGTGTACAGATGTTGATTTCCCACAACTGCTGGTGGATTTCTCTTGAACTAGTTGTTCTGTTTCCATCCCCACATGGTGCTTTTTTGGGATTTGTTTGGAGACAGTCTGCACTAGCAGAGACATCCAGGTTAAGCATTATATGACAATGTTTGCTTCTCTAAAACTGTCAAGGGCAAAAAACGCATCAGGGACAGAACATGAGCAGGTGAATATCCATCTTTTCCTTGGACACTGTAGCTGGTGTCACAGCTTCCATGGGTTTATTTACTAATATGTGTGTTTTATAGGGTTTTGCCTGATTAATTAATGAAAACAAATTGCAAAATTACCTTCTTATTAAACTGATATCACTACAGAAATAAGACTGATTACTTCCCTGACAAACTTTAATTAGGCAGCTACAACAAACTGCAATAAAGAGCACAAATTAAAAACAGATCATACCAAATGTGGCTTTGTCAAAAGTTGTGTTAATACTGGCTAACATACACAATGGTTCAATTATACAGAAAAACCTCTTTTTTTTTCTCCTCTGGTAAAAATCTACCATATCCCTAGAGGAAGAAGAGTTTATATAAAAACATCACATTAATAACCAACTCATCAGTGAGTGTTTATCAGTAGTTTCTTTCCAAGAGCAGCTCTCAACTTGCATGTTCCACAAGATTCAGCCGTTACAGCGCATTTTATCTTGCCTCTAAATTTATGCTTGTAGTACACATGACCCAAGGTTATTGCAAAGCCTCTGAGGAAAAGAAAAGCTTTATTACCTGCACATGTACTCCTCAATTTTTCTTTCCTCTTCTGGCTTTTTAGAGCTTGGATTCAGCTCAGCTGAAAACAGAACACCATTTGAGAGCAATTTGCATAAGAATTGTAAGCAGAGGCCCACACAAATTAGGCATTAATTAATGAGCACCTTAAGCCTTCTGCTGAACACATCATGAATCCAAGTAATGCTGGGAGTGCTCAAGTGCATGTGTGGGAAAGAGCAGGTAAGCATAGCAAATAAAAAAGCAACACTTAGTTCTTCTCTAATATTTATTCTAGCCCTTGAGACTGCAGTAGAATTGCAGAATTTGATGAGAGCTGCCCCTGTAGCAGAGCTGGGTTGAAAGTGTGCATCTGAATTCATCCAGCAAATCCCAAGATATGCTGAAGTTGGGATGTTTGGCTCAGGTTGAGGTGCAAGGGTGCTGCAGAACCACAGCCTAGCTGGCCCTGAGGAGGGAGAGGCTGTGCCAGCCCCACAGCCTGGGCAGCATGTGGTTGCAAAGTGGGACTGGGGTGGGTGTGTGAGGTCTGGGATGCGGGTGATTTCCTGATGCCCCAGGACAGTCAGGCAGCACCTCAGAGATGTGATGGAGGAGGCAGGACTCTGTTGCAGGATCTGGGGAGATACACATTCTCTCTGGGAGTGAAGAGATCTCTGATGTAACAAGAGGGTGGGCTTTGGACTTGAAGGAAGCTCAAGGTTGAGTCTGGAAAACCTGAAATCTGAAGTGCCCATTTTTGTTATGATGTTGGATGTATACATCTAACATGGTATAAAAGGTCTCCTAAGGAAACTGGCTTTTAACTTTCCTGGGTAGCATCTGTGCTGTAGACATGCCTGCTGCCCCACAGAGCTGTTATAGCCAGAGCCTTCAAAAGATAACACTTGAGCTCTGGTTCTCTCCCATTTTCCTAGCCTAGAAAAATGTTTAGCAGCTCTTCCTTAGGCATTTAACTGGGAGCTCTCAGCTGCTGAGTGTTTCAAATCAGCTCAGAAATTCTGATAAAGGGAAAACACTCTTCTTCTGCAGAGCTTTTGGGAGAGAGGTCAGGGTGTTGGACTTCCCAGGTTGAGCAGACGGAAGAGCGGTTTTGTACTGCCTTACAGGTAAGTGAAATGTCTTCTTGCATCAGAGACTTATTAATAATTAAGAAAACAATGCTGGTGTTAAAGTGGGGGGTGTTGTTCTTGACCTTCACTTAATCAGTTGTTAAGCTGTCCTAAGCACAAAGCTTGCACCCTAGTAGCTTTAGGAAGGTCTGGTCTTGCCTGGCCTTGCTTTTTCTCTTTGTAAGCACAAAGAGCTTAGGAGAGGTAGGATTGTCCCCTTGTGCTGGAAGCCGTGTGAGCCATCTACACGCTCTCCTGCAACCTGGAAGTGTTTTGTTATTGGCAATTATTTTGTAACAAGATTCCTGGCTGAATGTTTGTGTCCTAACAAGTACTAGGAGCTGACAGGGGCTGAAACATACTTTAAGATCAATCGAATCACACAATCAGTTTGTTAAAATTGACTGAAGTCTGAACTATTAGCTAAAAAACACAAGAATCGAAACTTTTACGTTTTTTAACTCCATGGTACTGAGTGCTGCAACATCTCAGGTCTCTCTAATGACTAATAGAAACACGCTCTGCCTTTATGGGCTCTTCTGGACACTGTTGCATGGCTCATGGCAGAGAGTGGCTGTCCTGTTTGTCTGCCTGGCTGGAATGGAGACTGGCTGATGCAGCCCAGCTGTTTATGCTGACTCAGGGAAGAACAGGAGGGTTTGGCTTCTGGGACCATTGTGGAGCCCAGGCAGAGGGTTTGGCACTTAGTGTGTTCTGAAGGAAAGCATTTAACTTGCTGCTAAGATGCTTCTGCTGTCAGTGCTCCATGGAGCCCTACGTGCTGCTGCATTGCCTTTGGTGTTGCTAACTGCCTCCTTCCACATAGTTTGTATATACTTTGGTGTGTATATTTACATATATGTTAAAAGCTATATATGATATATTTTGGCTTATATGTACCCAAGCTATAATATATATGTAATATGTATAATATAAGGTATCTCTCTGTGAACATACAGATATAAAATCTTCCAGTTTTCACCATCTTGACTTATCTCACCTACAAAACTTCATCTTGCTTCCAAATGATTTTCTAGGCCACTCATGACTACAGTGAGCCATACAGGCCTCTGGGTACATCCCTCCTCCCTGGAAAAACAGGCTTATTCCTACCCTTGTGGATTTGGGATTTTTTTAATCCCGCTAGTTATTAATGCATTAAAGGATATTCCTTCTCATCTTGTGAAATCTTAGCAGCTTTAAGTGCCTTGAAGAGGGGCTTTGTCAAAAGTCTTTTGGCATTAAACTGCTGCTAAGCAAAGTAGGCAATCACTGCTGGTCACAGCTCCCCTTGCTCACTGGTGCTGTGGTGCCTTCCTCTGCCACGAGCTGTCCTGGTCCCTCCATGCTCCTGTTCTTGACAAAGCTTCCTTCAAGTCTGCCAGGGACTGAAGCTAATGGGTCTCCATACTCCCACCCCTATCCCAAGGCACTCTCTCAAAAACTCGGTATTGTGTTCGCAGTTTTTTTATGTCTCTAGTATCGATGTTAACGAGAGAGAGGTTGTCACTGCACAGACAGTTGTTGCTAGCATCTGTGGCAGAAGATCTTTGAAAATCTTTTAAAAAAAAATTGAAAAAAAAAAAATAAATCTGTGAGCTGAATACTAGTTTATGGGTAGAAAGAGTGCAAAGCCAGCTGTTCATAGCCTAATATTTCTCTTATCTCCTTTCCTGCTAGTTAAAATCCAAAAGGCACCAAACATTTCATGAAAGTTTGGGGTTTTCATGACACTGTCCACTTTCTGAACAGCCAGATTAAAAAAAGATAATAATACACTCCTCCATTTTCATGTAGCCCATTAGTTTACAGGGAGGTGGCAGAAGAAGGGAGACCATGACAATAGCAGAGATTTACTGGTTTGCTGTTTTGTCTGTAACACATTTCTACATGGTAACTGCATCTTGGTGGAGGTAATTACTACAGAAAAGTCAGGAAGTGGCTCTTTCTCAAGAACCCCTGTTTTGCAAATGCATGTAGTGGGATCTGAAAGCTGGGTCCCATGTGATGAGTGCTCAACTGAGCTCTGACATACTGCTCCAAAATCAGGTCTCTCAATTATTCTATGGTTCCTTGGGGACATAAGGAAGGCTGGGACTTGGGAGCCTGTCTAGAAATACAAGGCAAAAAATACAAAGGGATTATATTGCTTACAGTAACAGAAGTCCTGGAGAAGCTTTGTGTGAACCTGGTTTCAAGGAGGGGCACAACCTGAAATCCCCCCCTGGGATGAGTGGACCGACTGAAGGAGCAACCAACAGAACCCCAGCCAGCTGAACCCCCAAACCTGTGGTATGGGATGAGCAAGAGTGACCAAGGAGTCTCTAGGAAGCAGCCTTCCTGGGACTGCCATGCTGCTGGAGGGACTCTAGGAGACAGACTGCTGGCAAATGGTGCCTGCACTGGAGTAACGAGTTAAAATCACACTTAGATGTATAGCACAATACCATGTGCTCTCCTTGAATTTCTGTTAGCCCACCAAATTCCAGCTTCCAGTGCTCTGCTCATACATGCTTGCCTGTGTTAATAGCATGAGCTGCAAAACTGCCCTGACACCTGGCATTTGGAACAAACATCCTGTATCAAGTGCACCATCACATCTCCTGAAGCCACTGTACTGAGCCTTCTCTTTCCATATGCTTCAGAATGTAAAAGCCCAGCTCCTGGCTGGTTGTGCTCGTTGTGCTAAGGGAGCCTTCCTGACTCCCCCTGCCCAGACTCTGTCCCAGGAACTCTGTTGTGTGATTGTTACACTCAGGGTAGGGATGCTGTTGGTCAAAGTATACAAAACAAAATCATGTGGAGTATGCAACAAGCTTTTTTTCCAACAGATTTTCTCTGCTTTACTGCAATGCTCTTAATTTGATGTATTAATCTAAGACATGCTAATGTACCAGCAAAGACAGCAGGCAAAGATCTGTCTGCTGATCCCAGACACAACAGATTTTAGCTGCGCTGCTGAGCACGGTACATCCTGATGCCACTAAAAATTGCCATAAAGATAACAGCAGTATCTGTGCTTGCCTTGGAGGAAGATACTTGTGCCTTTTCATTTCTCTTATCCTTTTGTGATAGGACTGTGAGCAATCGTCTTTGAGACAGGAGCAGACTGGTGGGAATCTGTTCCCAAGTGCACAGGACAGAGGTGTGTCCTACAAGCCCGTGCAGCCTGAGACTCTGCGTGGGTCCTTGGCTCGCTGGCGGGGGGTCTGTCATCCCTGAAGAGATCACGGGAGTGGTTTTGTGTATCTCTAGATCAGTACAATACAATCTTTGCAGCCCACTTTATTAAAAGTGTAGTAAAAACAAAAAAAAAGAAAAGGCTCAGACCATCTCTGACTCCACCAATACAGCTGAAGTTATGCCAGAGGTGACAGGCACAGAGCTATTTTGCTCTGACTATACTTTTTTTCCCCAGTTTATCTTTTACCAGTGCGTTCACTGCTAAAAGATAAACAGTTCTTGAATGGTGACACTATTCCCCTGCAGAGAGTTTCTTTTAAACATGTGGAGGGTGAAGCCCATCCTGGAGCCTGTTGCGTGTGGTGATCCTCCTGTGCTGGTTGCCTGAGAAATGCACTGTCCCTGCTGCGAGGGCTCTGGTCCTGCAGGAAGCAGCTGTGACTACCTGGTGCTGAAGCTTGAGGAAAGAGGGTCCCAACTCCCATATCTGGAATTTAACCCCAGGGAAAGATCTAGATTTTAAGACAAGTCAGGACAAGTCCCATGCTCCTGTTACTGGGCTTGGAAGAGGACGGGTTAGAGAGTTTGGAGGGGAGATGTTACCCTGGTCCTGATGTACTAGAATAGGTAGCTCATTGGCTCAGGCTTTCCACACGTAACCTGTATAAATAGAGGTCTGTTGCTGGGATAAAGGAAACTCTTGCTATGTTTCTAGAAGTACCTCTCCTGTGGTCACTGTGCACGGTGATGTGTCGGTACTTTCACAGCATACAATAACGATCGCAGTTTGCGTATTGAGAAACAAATTACAACTTTGCTATTTGCTTGAACTTGCCCACAGCAGGCTCTCAAATGATGCATATTGAAATGGAGCCACCTTGAGATGCCTGGAGTGAGACCTCCAACCAGAGAGCACAAGATTGCTCTGTTTTAAAAGATACGTGACCTGACTACGAGTGGCTGTCTGCTCACACAAGGAGCATTTAGTCGTTTGGCGTAAAGCAGAATATCTAAACCATTAAGGTGTGTGGGCTTTGCAGATGCATAAGGCAGTTATAAATTAGAGATTCTGAGAGGCTGCTCGCCCCTTGTGTGCAGTGCTCCAAGTGATTACTGTTCTCCTCTTTGTCTAATCAAAGCTCCTCAGCTCAGAGCAGGTTTCTAATTTAAACACTTGAGTATAACATATCTCACTAAATTAAATAACCTTTATGCAGAAAAAAATCATTGCAGATGTGTCATGCACAACAGATTCTACTTCCACCTTATATATACCTTTTTTTTTCCTTGTCTTTGTAGTACATCTTCTTCTGAATGGTAAATGATTTCCAATATAATACTACAAAGTCTAGGTTATTCATGTTTATATCTTCAAACAACTCAATTTAAGACATCTGCTAGAAAACGCAGAAAGCACTCGGTGACTTTAGACATGTTGTCTTGGTTTACAGGGTCTCAAGCTCCCCCCACACTAAAATTGGAGTTACTTTGGGACAGAATTTGCAGCAGAACATTTTTACTTGAGGGCCTCAAGCATCTGGCACTCTGATGTCTCTTCCAGCTTCTGTCTGTATTGCAATACTGGATTAGTGTCTAGATAAAGTCTGCTAAATATCACAGCACTGCTCCATAAAGGAGCCCTCCCTGTATAAATGCACCTTTATGTAAATAGTCAGTAAGCAAAGTCAGTAGGTGATCATCAACACAGAGGGTACCTCCAGAGACTTAACAGCACGTAAGTCTTGCCTACGCGGCCGCTGGCTCTCTGCTTTTTGGCAGTGCTGCCTGCAGGCTTGAACACAGATTTTTAAGCTTGTCTGATGAAGAAGCTGTGCTACAACTGGCTGGGTGCCAAATTGGAAATGACTTCAGTTCTGTGTTTAGTAACAGGAAGATATTTAAGGTGTCCAAGGCCTGTGAAAGCCTAAAGATACTAGCTCCTGTGCCTGGCCCAAAGAAAGAGGGAGTGTGCCGTGCTTGATGTCACCTGGCAAAAGGTACATCCTGGGAGTGGGGCATGCAAGTAAAGCATCCTTGTAAGTAGAAGGAGACACTTAATATGGCTGAGTGTGTTGAAGGGGAGAAGATGGCCCTAGCCGACAGAGCACATTAAGAGAATTAACTGAGAGCCTGACACAAGCGTGCTCTTGAGCTCTAACTCACAAAAGGGTGGCCTTGTAGCATTTCTTTTTCCCTCTGCCAGAGGCAGAGACATCTCAATCAGCTGTAGAGCAGCTGCTGCAGTGTGCAGATGAGCACATGTGAGCACAGTCAATGCAAGTTGGCTTAATTTGCTGAGCTGGGAGCTGTGGCCACTCAATAGATGCCTGAGATTTACTGCAGCAGCCATGGTAAGGAGTGTAGGGAGTGGGTCACAAACACTTATTCTCAAATAAGCTGTTTCTACAGGTAAATCAGGGCTAGATGTGAGTATACAAGCATTTAGAGTTACAAACACAGGGTTTTGTCTCAAGCTTGAAGCTATGCAGACATACTTTCAGGTCACCTTGGTTCTATTTGTGTCTTGAAGCTTGCTGAAGATAATTTTTTATTTTCTTGGGTGGAAGTTACCAGTTAATTGGCTTATACTAAAAGGATAGTAAATCAGACCTTTATATGCATGAAAATATTCTAATATATGTGTTTAAAATATCTGTGAAATTGTATCTTAAAAGAGATTCTTGGGATGGGGTTATTGCAGATGGGACCTTCTGGGACCCTATGTTGGAGGAGTCAGCCCTGTCTTTTTCCTGTGGAGAGTCTCTCGTTGCCTTTTCTGAATTTATTCTGGCTTTTATGGAACTCAGCTGCTTATCTTGGGAAGGGTTGCATCTTCCACTCTGCTGGGTTTTTTGGCCAAGATTCATTATGGAGAGTGGTGCCAGTTCTGCTAGGCACGGGGGTAGGAGTTGGGCAAAACCTCTCTGTGCCTGCCCTGCTTTGCTTGTGGGTAAAACCCTGTGGGCAGCCGTGATCCAGGGGCTCAAGTACAGGGAACCTGGGCTTTCCTTCCTGTGTGATGGAAGAGTTTGAGGGCATCTGTGTTAAACACCCATACTTCACGTACAGCTCATAACAGACAAGTGTCAGTCTGGTTTTATCTATGATTTGGTAATCTTTTTGCCTGTTATCTTATTCGCACGTGCACAAAGCTGAGGGGAGCACTTCCACCACGTGCATGCCTTGGCCCCTGGCCAGGAGTAGGATCATTACAGCAGCATCATGGTCTCAAGGAGAAGTGTCATCCATCAGCAACCTGGTAGCAGCAATCGATGAGCTGACAGAGTCAGGTGATGAGCTGCAAATTAGATCTCTTTCTCTACAAGCAGTTCATTTACAAAGTATTTTCAGGGTGGTGGTTTGGGTTGTTTTGTTTTTTTTTTGTTTAAGTGATCAACAGCTCATCACTTCTGGATGTGTATCCTTCAGACAAGGGGCTGCTTGTAGATCGTTGACTGGAATTGTTCCTGCCTTCTGGTTTTGATCTAAACCATGCGCTGATGAATGAGAGAAATATTTTTAAAGACAAGAGGGTGGTGGATGCCATATTTCTGGTGTAAATTTTGATTAAGGAGGCATGTGCTAAAACTCGTGGAAATTTTGTGAGCATCTCTCAGAAATGCTAATCTTTCCTTGGCATGTGAGTAATCCTTAATAATGAACAAAGCTGTTGATGTCCCAAAACAAATGTGAGGCAATAGTTTGCCAAAGGAGCAGATGCTGTGCTGTATCCCATTGTATGGTTAAAACTCCCAGAAATGGCTTCTCAGCAGAAAAAAAATATAATATGCTTTTTCACTAAGTAATACTTCCCAGAGTTGTTTAGTTCTGCAAACTTCTAGCTCCTTAGAAAAAATGTAGAGTACTAGAAGTAAGATATTAGTTTCTGGCTGTGAAATGAAAGTGTTCTGACATCTGGGGTTTTTTACAGGGGAAAACAGTATTTTCCTTTAGCTTCCTTTAACCATTAAATGCATTTCAGTTGGAACTTAAGCTTTTATTTTATTTTTTCCTTCCTTTTTTTTTCACCCCATCCAGGCCGCTAACCCCACCCCGAACACAGAGATACCTGTATTTTAGCGCAAAGTTGCGCTGGGAGATGTCACTCAGTCATTTCTGTCTTTGTTTCCTGGGATCAGAAGGCAAAACACCTTGACCTGTCATGTAGTAACAGATCAACCTTTGTAGCTGCTGGCCATGCCAAACTGTCCTATGTGAGCTTGGTCATGGTTTAGCCTCCAAACCTGCCACTTTCCCTGGGGAAATCCAGCACCATCACTGCAGACGTAAACTTCTCAAGCAGGAGTGTAACTTGCTTTATTTGTAGTTGCAGTGGGAGCAAGGGGCTGCTGTTCTCACACGGCAGCGTTTTATTTTCACTTTGCAATGCCATAAACCAAATATAAACCTCCCGTAACAGTTGATCATGTGTGCAAAGTAGCGTTAAAAGGAAATAACTACTCATTTTTACACTGGCTAATTTTTTTTTCATTACTGCTTTGCAAGCTTCTGTTGGTCATTTTGCATCCCAGTGTTGTCTTCGCTTTACGTGCAAACTTTACAGTCCAGTGTGCTGACAGAATGGCATTTACCGTTAACAGGCTGGTTGAGGTATCTGGATTAGCCCAACTGAGGCACAGTGCTGGTGGCTTAGCTGTGACTCCCTTCAAACCCAACCAGGTTTTTTGGGGTCTGAGTTTGCAGCTCTTCATGGTGCATCGTGTGTCACAGAAGGATGGAGTTTAATTTCTTCTGAAAATGTGTTATTGAAGATGTGGGGAGTGCCTGCATCATCTGGCTAGACTGCTCTGATCTACCCAGCCGCTGCTCTTTGCTGTGATCTGATTCACACTCGCTATTTCTCAGACATTGTGCTGCACCCATTGGCAAGAGCTGTGTGGTTTTTAACCCTGATAATGTAAGTGAAATTAGCACTGTTAATAGGCTCATTATCTAGTCTTTTAATACACCTTGCTTTCCAAATGGCGGATAGGACTCTACTGTGTTACACAGGCATGCTACAAGTTCATCCAAAAGAAATGACCAATAACCCATATCTAATTGCAGTGAGCTCAGGAGAGGACAAAGCACATCGCCGGATGCTATCTGAAACCGCATTGCAGAGTCCCTGTCATACTGGTTTAGCTAAAAACTGGAGGTTTGTCCCACTGGTGTCATTGTCAGATACAATTGCCTTTTACAGAGAGGGCCTGCAAAGCAGCTGCTCATCACTTCTCCTCAATGTCAGTTGCAACCTGTCAGGCACTGAAATAAAGCAAACTGTTGACACTGTAATATATATTTATGCCACCTTTTGTGCACATCATGTATTCTGTAGATCACAGGAATCTACATAATCAATTCACTCACTGAAAAAAGTTGCAATTCATGGGCCTGACATGGCTGAAATATTAAAGCTCCCTAGAGAGGCACTCCCTGCCATCTAGGCAGCCAGACACCTGCGGATTTCACCCGTTATTTGTCAAGATGATGGGTTTCCTTTGATGTTGCAGGTTCAGCCCAGGGCTGTGGTATTCAAAGGGTTTGCATTTCTCTTTGTAACCTGAAATTCAGTGCATTAGATGATTTCTTCAGGAATTAAACCAGGGGGAAAATGATATAAGCATGTTGGTCGAAAATGCTAAAGATGGACTTGAACCTCTATTTGCTAATGATTGACAGACAGGAGTCTGTTCTCCATCATTGTAAATAAAAATAAATCCTCTATGGAGGCAATCGGAGGTGCCTGCGGGTCTCTAGCTGTCAGCAGAGCTTTATGATAGGGGAGGCAGTGGCAAGCAGGGGGCAGATGTCCCAGTTAGGACTGGGGCAAGGGGATGCTAGAGTTAGAGCTCCAGGCTGGGTGTGTTGTTGGTGGAGGAAGAGGTGGAGGAATTGAAGATGAAGGAGCCTTGTTGGCAAAGACAATAGCTTGAGGCACATCCCATCAGTTGTATTGTCCACCACCTCTCTGGAGGTGTCCCAACAAAGCAGATGTGAGAGTCTCTGCTGACTGCTGGAACTTCTGAAGTTTAGATGTGTGTGTGTGTGTGTGTTTCTCAGCCGTTTCATGGGCTGCAGAGCTGTGTTGTCTCATGGTGCTAACGTGCAATTCTATTCTTCCAACCTTGGAAATCCCTACAGCTTGACTTTTGGAGCTGTGGAAAGCTCTCCCTTCTGACCCCAACAAGAAGAGCTTCCCAGGTTGGGCTTTCTCTGGTGCATGCTTGCCTTACTGAGCAGCGGGAAAGATGTTGCAGCTGAAATAGCGAGGTGACAAAACTTGATCATTTTGTGCAAATTTGGAGAAGCTTTTCAGTTGCACTGACCTGATAGATATTTTTTTAAAGAACTGATGCACTTTACTTCTCTCCTAAAAGATAAAATACTGCTTGTAGTGCATCCTAATATTCAATCTTTCCAAACAGGTATCATTTATTCAGGAAAAAGAGATAGTAAAATGACAATGACTGTGTGCTTGAACGTAAGTGGTTAGAAGAGTGTAACTGAGCTGTATCAAAAAAGCTGTACAAGATCCTGAAGACTGATGGCAAATGAATTGCTGGTTGTTCATAGGAACTTCTTTATCTAAGATTAATGACAGGAGGTTAGTGGCATCTTGCTCTAGACCCTCTTTTGGCTCTGGGACCCTTGCCAAAGTTTAGACTCCCATTCTGAGTGTTGACAGGCAGAGAGAGCGCTTCAAAATGTGTTATGGACATAATTAGTTACTGTTATCACAGTTTTCTTAATTAGAATATCATGAAAAGGAGAAGTGTGATGATTTACATGGGGAAGATCGGAAGAGCAGTGATTCTAAAGGCCAGAGACTGAATGCCAGAGAGCAGTGTAAAGGTTATCTGCCTTTTGGATGAGGGATGGTGCTCACCTGGAACATTCAGATGGATGCCTGGAGGTGCTCTCACTGGTGACTGAACTTCTTTTTTTTTTTCAGCTTTCCGCTATCTAAGCCAAATTGCACAAGCCTTTGTTCAGAAGTAGCCCATCCATCTCCTGCAGGATGGCTTACCCTCTGCCAAGATCCTTGTAATGCTGATAACTTGCAAATATTAAAGGAAGCTTATTTTTAAAAAGACAGCAACTTTCATAAGCTACATTTTCCCTGCTGCTTCTAGACAAGAGAATTCAAGGCATTCAAGTTATTTATTTTCATAATTGTGAGGAGGAATAGAAACCTCTTCTAAAAAGAAAGTAAGCAGCTAAAGAGAGCACAGTTATTTTACTGATATCTTCTCTGACAGTTCCTTATCAGGGCTGTGCCTCACTTCCTAGTCATGCCAACCTTAAAAAGGCAAGGTGCCACCTCACCCAGAGCACAGTTTAGGAAGCTCTGCTTCAGCACTGGCTGCTCCCAGCCTCCACACCTGGTAGAAGGCTACTTCTTTAAGCTCTTTCCAAATCCCTCTGCCCAGTGATGAGTCCAGATCAAGCAACAGCAGACCTGGCTGTTTCTGCCATGTCAAGATCTGTTTTGCTGCTGGAGGGAGGAGCATTTGACTGGCTTTGAGGCCACCGTTCTGGAGCATGAGATGCCCCTGGTTATTTCTTGAGGGCTGTGGATCTAAAGCTTGCAAAAAACATTGCCACTGATTAACAAACTTGCCACAAACCCAAGAGTACTTCCTGAAAGAGATGTGTGCTTTGGAGGAGATGGTGCTTTGAGGCTCACATCTGGGCTGTGCCACACTGCTTTGCTCTGCACTGACATAGAGAAGCACACGGCGAGGGATGTAACTCACCATCAATAATCCTGTTTCTTCTGTTGCATTAGTCTTTTGTCTGCAAGCAGTGATTAGATTTTTCCCAGGGAACCTGGGACTCAGCAGCCCACATGGGTACTGATAGCCTAGCTGAGCTATGGCTCAGCACCCTGACAAGCTGGTGCCCATGCACTGCACCTCACTGGGTTGGATGGGAGTAGGTGACAGCTCTGCATATTCTTTGAGCCCTGTGAGATGATCTCAGCAGCATCTTAGACAGGAGCCTCTGGCAATGACAGGGTAATGGTTTGCACTGAAGGGAGCTCCATGCAATGGGAAATACACTTTGCACAGAGCCATGGTACCGGGATTCATTTTGTTTAATTAACCCCCTTCCTTTTCCCTCTTTCCTCAACAAATAATTTCTGGTGAGGTTGAACTTAAAATACCCAAATGAAATTCAGTGTGACTATTTTTTTTTTTTTTTCCCCATAATGTAGTGACTGAATCATAGCTTTCTTGAAGGCAAAAGCCATGGTTTTTCCTAGTGGCATTCCTTGCACATACGGCTGCATGAACTTGCTCCTCTATACGTGCCTCTCCCCCACCCCCTCCAGCAGCGTGCACATTCACACTCACACACACACTTGTTGCTTGGAGAAATTACGGTTTTGGGAGCCGTGAAGTGTCTGTATCTGTCAGGGGTAACTGAAACTACTGCTACAAGCACTGTCTATGTTTAATTGCTGGGAAGCATTGAGCTGAGAAGCAGGGGGTAAGCACTGATTTTGGGAAAGTGGAGGCTGTAAAACAGACTGTAAAAACATCATGTCTGCAGGGACTTTCTCAAATCCTTGTCTAGAGCATGGGAGGCTGAAGTGAACTTGGAAGGTGAAGTTACAAAATAAGATATTTAACCCTAGTTTCCCAGCAGTATCCTCCCAGGGGTCCTCTGGCTGTTCAGGAGTGATTCCAGAGGGACATTCTCCCACACTGAATGACTGATGGACTCAATGCACCTTGGTGGGATAAGATGTTGCACCAAATGCAAGTGACCAGAAATACTTTTTTTGGTGGGTTATTTTTGTGTTGGTTTTTTTCCTAATTTCATGCCCTAATTTGACTCCTTCAGTGGGAGAGGAGTTATGCTTAACTGGTCATGAGAGAAAGGCTGCAGGAGCAGGCTGGCCCCCAAGTAGCATGTCTTGCCCCAATAGACAATTCAGCTTATGGGATGGGAAGGGAAAGTACAAATTTCTTCTTTGCTTACCCTATGTTTGCATTGTTCTGACAATAAGGTGATCCCAGAGATGCAATGGTGACTTTTGAGACACCTTGGCATAAATTTGTGAAGAATTAGCATTTTTTCTTCCACGTTTATCCTAGGACCATGTCCCCATTTGCCCTCCACACTGGGTGTTTTTCAAGCATAGGTTGCTAAGGTCGTCACCCCACAGAGCTAGTACTTGACATTGTTGGTGGCGGTGTCTTGCAGCTCTGGCCCGGGAATCGTATGCTCGGTGGGTGTTGGTGCTGTAGGCGGGCGCCGTGCCCGCAGAGGTGATGGCCTCACCTATTGTGCCCCAGCTCCAACGAGGAAGAATGGGAAAGCAGGATAGGTTAAAGATGTAACAAACTTTGCGCATTTATATGACGGGACTGTAATTTTCACATTTAACACTCCGTTAGATCTAATAGAAAGCTGATATTTTTCTGTAGGTGTGAAATTAACCTTTCAATAAAACTAAAAGCTATCTTGAGCATTTTCAAACTGAAGTTTAAAATAGAGCAATTATGAAACTTGCTGAAAGACTGCCAAGTTTTCTTGTTGAAAACTGTTGCAAATGAATTATGTTTCCCTTGTGATTTGCAGCACAGTGTGAGGAAACTTTAGTTTGTATTTAAATCTGTTTCCGTTAAAGACTATTTGCAGCTTAAAGAAATAAAAGGGCTTTTTTGAGGGACAAAGTTGTCAAACTCCATCAGAGAAAATTCCTTTCAACATTTAATGCTACATATTGCTGAACATGGCATTGTTTTTATGAATGCCACATGTAGTAATTGTATGTCTTGATCAAAGAAAATTCTCTGAGCGAGGATGGCTGGTGCTAAACAAAGTAGCTCTGCTTCTTGTGGAGGCTGCTGGAGGCAGCCAGGCGGATGAGGGGCGCTTTGTTTTTCCTTAAATACCAGTGAAGCTGGGATCTTCCATGTCATGTTCCGTTACCCTCATTTAGGTTAAAAAAGAGAAGCTGAAACGGGTATAAGTTTTGCGCTCACACACACGTGCACTCGCGATGTCTGTGTGGCAGATGATGTATGCCAATGGATTGCTATGGGACACTGGAAAAACTAATTGAGCCAACATTCATTCTGGAAATCCAGCCAACTTTGCATCCTACTCCTAGAAACAAGAGATTAAATACCCATTCACAGCTTGCTGCTCTTTTACATAGTGGCATTCACTGCAAGCGGCAAGGAAGAAGTATCTGGGGAAATGGAATTTGGGGAAGATGATCGGCCACGGTATCACAGCTACAGTGCCTAGAGAGAGAAGTGGAAGCTGCTTTGCTGACCAGTTTTCTAGGAAGTGGATTGAACTTTCTGTGAAATATGGCTTATGGATATTAAGGATAGGAAAATAAGATGGGTTTTCAGAAAGCATCTTTAAATGATGAGTTAACATTAAAACTATTCCTATGTGGAAAGGCTTTGTGTCACCATATACAAATACCATCTTTTCATGTACAATGACATCTGCAACTTCAGTTGGATGCTCATAAACTAACTCCTCCGTGACCTTGACAAAGCAAACCATACAGCTAATGCTAGGTGGTTATTAAAAATATACGTGGTTGAAATAGTATATTCTATGTAATGGCAAAGTAATTCTTTGAGGTATTCGTATCTGAGGTTAAAAGCAAAAGAGCGTTTATCTATTCAATTTTCTAATTGCATTCTGAAAATAGTACATAAGAGGCAATAATCTATTCAAAGCTGCCTCCATCCTAAGTGGCCCCGAGGCAGGAGCGGCAGATCCGAGGGCAGGAGGCCCACCAGCACCATGGCATGGCAACTGCTGGCTCCTGCAGAGGTGAGGGAGCCCACTGGTGCTCTCCCCTGGCCAGAGACCCCATACTCTTGGAGGTGAGCCTGGTGGCATCTGTGCCTGACAGCCTGCTCCAGCCCTGTCAAATACTGTCAGGTACCCCCCAGCTTTATGAGATCAAAGCATTTTGCTGTTTATTCTGGTTTAAATAATTAAAAGTGTAACTGTCACGGCTCCCAGATCGGCAGTGCACTGTTCACAACTGCATGTCCCCCTTGTGTTGGGTTGATTGGCTCATTGTGACCCGCCAGAAGCTCACCTCCTACCCCCAGCATCTCTCCTCCTTTCCCTGCTGCAGCCTCTGTAGCACCATCTGCTTTGTGCCAAGTTCATCTTACGTCCAGCTAGGGGTGGGCTTGGGTCGGGTTAAATACCACCATAAACGAGGCAGCTTGTGGCAAACAAGGAACTTGGGCTCAGTTTTACTTCACAGATGGTGTTCCCAGCCTTGGTCTTGCTTGAAGAGCTTCCCCATACTTGATGGACTGCTCTTTGGCACAGAATAAAGTACATCTGGGGACCTGTGCTGGTGAAGACATGTTAGCTCAGCAACAACTGAATTATTTGCAATCACCTCTGTGCCTGTGTATCTAATTAAAAACAGACCATTAACATGTCAAAGTAACTGATATTCTTGCAGTCTCCATAATTATTCTCCATAAATGTCAGTCATCTGTACAAGGTTCGTATATTGCCATCCATCCTAATAGGAGACAGGCTACTTGCCCGGATTGTGCAGATGGGCTTGGTGCTACCGGCTTCAGCAAGGTGATGATGATTTACAGCACTGGAAACCTGTTTTGATAAATGTAATAGTTAGTAGATAATTGATTTCTTGGTAAAATTCAGCTGAGTGTGTGTCATGATTCTTCAAAAACACAGCAAAGTGATGAATCACATTTCTGGTCTCATTTATGCCAGATTTGCATCAACATAGCGGTGAAATTTGTTGGGGGTAGATTTGGCTGTACTGGTGCTGAGGTCAGCCTTGGTTTAAAGGATGCTGTCCCAGAGACATCTGTGCAACCCTACAAGGGGCTGGCTTCAGAAAACACAGAGGACCTGGTCCACTGTCAACAGCATTTGAACTGGAATGAATCAAGACTCCAGCATAGTTGCTGGGGATGGGAAGAACGTCAGCCCCTAAAAGAGCATGACGAGGACTTTCGTCATGGTTGTGTTGTGTCTTGAGTCAGTATAAAAAAGGTGGAGGTCACTCATAGTGCAGAATTAAATTCTGAAGTGCAACGCTCACCGTCAAGGCTGTCACACAGCAGTGGGCAATGGGGGCTCCACGTTCACAGTCAGAAGAATACTGTGCAGGAACACTACTTGAAATTTGGATTTTTGGTGTATTTTTAGCTTAGAGAAATCAATAGGTATTGTAAAGGATAGAAAAATGGATGGATTTTTCTTTTTTAAGGAAAAAAAAAGTGCATTTTCCTTTCATGCACATGCTCTGCAAGAACTCGAACAGTGGGAATGCTCCACGGATGTTCAAATGAGGAGGGTGCTGCTCCACTGGATAACTCTGAGAAATTACTTGCTCTCCTGTCTGAAAATGCTTGACTGCAGTTCCAACTATAATTATAACTTGTCAAAAAGCTGCAACAGATACTGAATTTTTGCTGAAGTTATTCTTGGAAAACGAGCTATACCTGGGCTTGTGCTTATAAACAGCACTAAGAGCTCATCAGAAACTCCTCATGTTGATGAATATTGAAAATGCTGCCACACCAACAACCAGGAGATTAGCAGCAGCGATGGGTTGAACTGCTCATGGTTTATGGGAAGTTGCCAGTACCAAGGGGAGGTTTTGGCCACCACTTATTATCTGAGAATTCCCCTGTAATTCTTCTGTCTCCAATTCTTTTCCTGGAGCCTTGTCAGAATGACCAAATTAACTCAAATTCGTTACTAGGTTTCTGTGTTTTCACTTCAGCTGAATAGTTTGCTATTGCAAGATGCAAGAGGGAAATATTTATGCTGGATTTCTGACAGGATTAGATTATTGTAAAGCTATTAATCTTTCAAGCTGATAAAAAAAGATAGAAAATCCCATTTCCTCTGTCAGAGTATAACAGTTCCTTACGTAGTTAACAGCACAAGTGTCCTCATTTTCATGGAAACCTCCAAAGATTTAAGTTTTCTGTTGCCAAGAAAGCAACATTTTCTTCAATACACCTCCTCTCCCCAAGGTCCTTCAAAATTTCTGTTTACATGAAAAATCTTATTCAATAAAACACAGTTGAGAGATTTTAACCAGCTCTCATTTTAATCAAATAAATTAACAGAACTGTCTTTACCCTGTAGAATAAAGATTTATTTTGTAGCAAGTTACCTACAAATTCTTTCTGATTTTGAGTTACTTGAGAGTATTTGTGGTGTTTGGTTGGGTTGTGCTCTGTGAAGCTGAGTTGTAGAGAGGATATGGGGTTGCTGCAAGGTCCTTGCACCCTTTATGATTATTATTTCTTATTCTCACCCCTGGATCCTGTTTGTAAGTACATTTGCAAAAGACATTAAAGTTCTGCTGATTAAATTACGTCTCCACAAAGTGGACAAAAGGCTGTGCAATGCAAATTTCCCACCAAAACAGGGGTACAACCACAATATCCACAGAGCTAACTGGCATCCCCCAGCTCCCCAGCAGGCACAGGAGGCTGCTCAGGGAATTTCACAAACTTTTTGGAGGTGGGATAATTAATGATCAATTATTTTGTAGTTACCTCTATAAAAAAAAAAAAGCCTGTTGAAAAGGGATTAAAAGAGAATGGGTTTCTATATTTAACAAGGCCAGACAATATTAATATGTAAGTGTAGGGAAATGGCTAATGAATAGAATTTATTCTTACTAAGGCAATCTATAACATCTTTGAGTGCCACAAGTGGTGGGGAAGTTACTACTGAAGTGACTAGAATTAATGAGCTGTCTCAGGAATTTTATCAAGTTCTCTCTAAAAGTCTTTCACTTGCTCCTGAGGAGAAGGATACGTTCAGAGAGAGGCAGAAAAAAATTTCCTTTGTATCTGCTTAAAGGTTGAATGATCATGAAGGCTATAAAACCCCTACGCTTAGGAAGCTCTTCATGCTGAATTTTTATGGGAGCCTTGAGGAGCATCAGTCCCATTAGTAAAGAAGTACATTTAACCTCCTCAATCTGCTGGTTTACCTTCTACAGCTCCAATCCATCAGGATTCTTCGGTGCATGAGCATGTTTAAAATGGGAGTGGTAGCATGAATAGACTGGACTTTGGGCTTTGATGTAGGTTTTTAATAAAGACACTCGTCTGCAGCTTGCACAAAGCTGTTATTACTTAACATTTTCCCAGGGCCAGATTGATTGAACCATCCTACACTAAACTAATTATTTATGTGGCAATTACAGGGGTTTTAAAGGAAAACAAAAGCTCAAAGGTCTTAATACGTTTTGTCAATAACTGAATCTCAGGTGAAGCTGCCTCATTTCTTTGGTAGCTACATTTAGAATGGAATAAAGATGGACCCCCACTTTTCCCTCCTGTAGAGAAAAGCTGATGCTTGCAATTGTCAGTTGAAGTAGTTACCTGGCAGTAACTGAAGGGTAAATGCATATTTACTAGAGTAGCTGTGCTATGGCTTACTCAAAGACAGCTTATCCGCATACCCATGTCGCAAAATGGCATGTTCTCTTAGATCAGAGCTTGTGAGGTGGGCTGGGGTGCATATTCACCCCCTTCTTTGCTGTCGAGCTCTTGGTTCAAGGAAGAGCTAACAGAGGGGCATCCTTCTTCTTTAAAAGTATTTTCTTCAAGAAACTGAAAGGTCTCAGAGGCTCAGGGTGCGAGTTTGAGTGTGTGTACATATGCATGTATTCATAATTTCCTGTGGCAACTGTCATCCTCTTTTTATTAAAAATCTCTCACGTATATCTACAGATATATATAAATTGCATGTAGGAGTTGCTCTCTCCTGTATCCCAAGAAGAGTGCAGAATAAGTAAGGGAAGATAAAGGACAGGAATGACATTAACATTTTGTGCCTGTATGTTAAAGTGCTACCTATAATTAGACAGTTTGAGCAAAGAACAGCAAACTTTTTCCTGTTTTTCACTCTTCTTTTACACCCAGAACTGTGGGTCACTTCCGAGTTAGTACAGGAACCCACTAGGCTCTAGTGGGTGAGTCACTGAGGATCTCCCCCTCCCAGTTGGGAAGCGATGCTGGAGGAGCTCGGCTCCAAGCACTGGGCTGGGATGTAAGTAGAGAGAAGATGGCCAAGGGCAGGTTTGCAAGAAAGCCTTATGCAAACAGACCAGATGCAAGCAGAGGGGAAAGTAAGCTGTTTCACATGGTTTGTTCCTGACTATTTTCATTTTTAAAGTATGAAATTAGGAGGCTTGAACAAAGAGGTGAAAGTAAGTAGATAAGAACCATATGATGCCTAGAGATCTGTATGTGCGGAACAAGTGAATGAACTCAGGGTTTGCCACAAGTCTTCTAAAAGTGTAACTTCGGGGTTCAAAAGGTAGGGTTTTTTTCCAGTTAGAAAAAAATGGGAAGAAGCTGTTTTCAACAGTTGCCTATGGTTTCAGAAGGGAAATGCAACCCGTCCTGAGAAAATTCCATTAAGAATTGTAACTAGTTTGGTAAATCTATCTTTATAAAGAGAGGATTAGATAAATACCTTCTGGACTGAAAAAAGATGTCATAGAAGTGGTTCCAATATCAGCAACAGCAAATGCTTCACTCCCGCACAGAATCTCTAGGCAGTCCTGTCCCATGCTTGGAAAGGAAGGATGCTGCAAATCCTTTGTACATAAGCCCAACATTTTGTTTCCTAGTGTCCTATACTGTGAAGAAGTTAAGACCAAGCACAGGACACTTAACAGTAATAAAATCCCACCCTTTACCCTTTGGAGTGAGTGTTTTGTCTACTAGCATTGAATGTCACTGCAGCAAAGCTTGAAGTAAGATTTGCACTGGAAAATTTCATTATAAGTTTTTAATAATATGAAAACTAAATTCCATGGCAAACGTCGGGGCTGACTGGTGTTCTGAGATGTCTTTATGCAAAATCTGCTGCCAGTTCAAATTAACATCTCGCATAACTAGCCCTGGAATGAGAAGTGATGAACAAGCCTCGGTTTCTGTCCTTGCTCATGCTCTGCCCCAAGGCCAATCCTCCCTCCTTCAGAACAGCTATTCAAAAGCTTGTGGAAAAGGTGTCGCATTGTAGTCTGGTTCATGAGGTTTAATCAGGAAACAAAAGTATTTTGTCATAGCTTAAATGTCACGAGTGCCTACTAGAAGCTTGTATTTATCGTGCATTTGGCACCTGCATCTTTCTGTGGGAGGGAGATGGACTCTCATCGCTCCTGGAGGAGTCTGGCTCCAAGCCCTGGGGTTAACTTTGTCTGCAGGCAGCAGGCAACTGCGCAGCAGTGTGCCGTCCCTGTGCAGGGCACAACACTAGCAGCAGTTACTCAGTTGTGTCTGCATTAAACTGGGGTATTTGTGGAGTAATGAGTGCCTTGGCATAGCCCTGAGTGTCTGGTTACTTGAGCTCTCCAGCATAGAAAATTGTGGTTAATAATCAAAAGTTTAGAAAATATTATATATATGCAAGATGTAACTAGTGGAAACAAATAAGTATATTTGTGGCATTTAAAATCATGTGAGGCCAGACAGCAGTATCTGCTTCTGCAAAGGGCCATTCTCCTCTTTCGGAGGTGCTCTCCTCCCAAATTGCTATAGGTGCTGTTGGTGTGAGGATGTTGCCTCCATCCTATGACAGTCCCCAGGCCAACATTTTTCAAAGGCCTTTTAGTGCTTGAATGCCGAGGAAGGTCCCTCACAGGGATCTTCAGTGTAGTGAAGGAAGGAGGGAAGACTCACGGTTTTTTCAAGACATTTCTAGGAGTCCCAGTATGTGCTGCTCTCTCCACATGTAATCATCTAAAAGCATTGAATATCTGCCCTGTGAGCCTGTGGAGGCTGCTGAAAACAGCACAGGTTTTGTTTCTACTGTTTTATGAGTGAGCTACTGGAGCAGAAGGGGACACCGTTCCTGGGGAGGGCAGGAGCACCCAGCCAGGAAGTAACAGTAGGTGGAGGAAGCCGAGACACAGCCAAAAAGAGCGGGAACAAGTTGGCCAAGTGAACTTGCTGCCCCAGCAGCTCTCATAGCTGGGGTCAGTGCCTTACCCTTGCCTGTTAAACCATGGCTCTTGTCCTGCTGTCCAGCTCGATGCTGCAGGTTATTGGGGTGTGCGATGCTCCCAGGGTGATGGGCAGCAGGCCATGGATGAGAGGAGGAGGGCTCCAGAGCTCACCAGCCAGACGGTCTCCCCTGCACCAGGCAGCATTGCAGGAAGCTCCCTACCTGACAGACTTCGCCTCTTATCTTCCAGTGTTGACAATGCTGGGAATACCGGCTCTGTGTAATAAGACATGGTGCATCTTGTCCAACAGGTTTTTATTCCCAAGTGTTACTTCTGCTGAGCTCTGTAGGTACCTTTCCCTTGAGCCAGGCCTGAAGGGTGGAAATGTGTGGTCAGAACTGCATGGGGTGATTTTCCAGGTAGCGAATGTCTGTGCAAAGCCTGAATATCCTTGTGTCTCCAGGCAGGGAATGAGGGAAAAGCCTATATACCCGTCCTTACTAGAGACCTGTGCTGGAAAAGGCAGGGAGGTGAAGAGGGGCCATGCCCTGCCTGGCATTTGTCCCCAGTGCAGTGAGGGCAAGGCTAGCTGAGTAAGCCAGGCAGCACAGCTTGACCTAACAGCACAACTTAGGGAGGGCTATTTCCATCACAGTTCTGAGATGTTCAGGGGCTGCTGCAGGATAGGAAAATTTTCAGCAGAAAAACACAAAGAAAAGCAGGTCAGCACGTCACCTGTTGTGCAGAAGGGGACAGGGGGGACGTGCGGCATCTGTGCAGCATGCCTAGGCACACCAAGTCCTTTACATGCACCCCAGGAGATGCTCTGCTATGGAGCCCCAGGAACAGGCACCTCAGAGCGATGCAGCGTCTTTCTGACTTGAGTGCGCTGTCCAAGGAGCTTTACAGCATTTCAGCAAACAGACACAACCTGCCTCTGTTGCACTCACTGGGAATTGCTGCTGAAATTAATGAGCAGGAGCAGGACCGGGTGCTGAACCCGGCCCACTGCAGCTGAGGCGGTTAATCGCAGCACAGCGGTGGGCAGGTAGCAATTTAGAGAGAACACAACTGGGAATCTTTCTTGTCTCATTTGCACTGATGTATCCATGTAACCAGTTCATTTTGGTCAGTTACTATTATTTCTTGGTGAAATTGCTGCTTTCTGCTTCGTGTACCCAGTCCCTTCCCCTGCTTCTTTCCGGAGAGATGAGCAATTGTACAGCAAACAAGTGGAGGAAGTTTGACAACGGGTGACAATAGGACAATTGGAAATAGCAAGTTAGCTGAAGTTTCCAGCACTTCCCCAAATAACCAGACAAATCATGATGAGTATTTACGCCCCCGCTGTGGCTCTGTGTTTGTGTCACTGGTGGAGGTGTGAGAGTGGAAGCAGCGGAGGGGGCTCTGGGCTGGCTGGATTGAGAAGCTGTGGTAGTGATGAGTGTGAGGCTTTGAGCCATGGTCTGAAAAAATGGGAACCGCTGAGAGGTGTGTGTTGATTTAACCACTTTAAGCTTCCAGAAGTGCTTTTGTACAGTGTACCTGTCAGTCTGCAAGGTTTCCAGTTGCAGCAGGGCATGTGTGTGTGCATGTATGTGCTATAGGTCTAGTCCCGGAAAATGGGAATAAGGCAGGAACAAACGACTCACGGTAATTTTTTTTTGCTTTTCCTTTATTTTGCTTCTTTTTTTCTTCCTTCTGCTCTTCCAAGAAAATAAGCCTACTGGCTGGCATCTGTTACATGGTCATTTCGGCAGACAATGCAGTAGTTTAATGCTACAGTCTGTCTTTGAGCACTCTGCCCTGAGGATTTGTTATGTTTTAGCTGTTTCTCCCTAAGGAGCAGTGTCCTGTAGTTTCTTTCTGCCCCCAGGAGGCTTGGTCAGCAGCTGGCTGCATACAGGGTACAAGGTTTTTGAAGTCCTCTGCTTGCTACTTGCATTAGCAGGAGAAAGGAAATATTCCCACCGCTCTTCAGCAATTCTCGTCCTCGGATGCTGTTAATGGCATAAGCCATCTATCAGTTGGCAGCAGGCTGCAGTGGGAATTGACACACTTGAAAAACCCATGACATTGGATTAAGAAATCATCCGCAGCCCAAGTAAACACTGGCAAAGCCCAGGCCTGTGGGAGCAGGGCGCAGGCAGCTCTGGGCAGAGCCCGCGGTCCCTCACTGCATCCCCAGCGCTGGGCTTGCCCAGCGCAGCCTTTCTGCTGGTCCTGCGGTCAAAACTGTGGAAATGCTGTGCTGCTAAAAAGCCCTTTTGCTTTCCTTAGGATTTTGCTCTCTAACCGTGCCATGATAGTTCTGTTCATTCCCTCTCTCTCTCTTTTTTTTTTTTTTCTTGTTTGTTTTATTTGAGTGGTTTTGCAACCTCCCTGCATCGTTTTCAGCACAATCCCTTACCCAGATCAGTGTTGTGTTCTTAAGACTTTCCACCACTCTGTCCCCGAAGAGAAGTGCCTGTTGGCCGCTAGCTGCAGCCCTTATACAATGTCCAGAGAAACAGCATCATGTGAGAGACCTGAAATACAGGTGAACTACTTCATTTTATTGCATATTACATTATTTGGTGTAGGATGGTATAGGCACATCAGCGTTAGCTAACGCTAGCTGATTAGCTAACGCTGATGTGCTTGTAGAATTAGGGTCTGGGTTTAGTCCTATCAAGCTTAGGGAATGTCTTTTATCTGCATCTTGAGAGATGCTGCGGTGGAACACAAATCTCCTTTTTACAGCTCTTTATATTCAGTAAATACACTGGCTATTTACTGTATTGGAGCAAGGAGATTACACGAGGGTTTTTCCTTGTGTGCCTTGAGATCTTTTGCCATTCTTTGGTGTACTTAGTGAAGCAGCTGGCAGGTTTGATGGGTGAGGCAGTAAGGAGGAGAAAGGGAGAGAACTTAAGCTCAAATTAAATATAATCTGTCTATTCAAAGAGGGATTTGCTGTCTCTTAGGGCATCCTCCTGAATGAGTAGTACTGAAAAGTCAAACCCAAACACACCCCAAATACACTGCTCTGCTCCCCCAGCTCTTTGGCACAGCCTTTATGCCCGGATGTGTCCTGAGGAGTGCTGCTCATGCAGCCAGTCTGGCTTCCTGTCCCCCTTGACTGCAAAGGGACCCATGGGCGTTGCCAAAGCCCATGCAACGTATGGAAAGAAATCTTCCCTTAGCTTCAGAGGGTTTTACAGGGTCAGGAAAGGTTGGTCCTGGGGATTTTGTTTCCTCCATCAATGTGCCAAAGTGTGCTGGGAAGAACTTGCTTTTATAAGTGAGAAACTGAGTGAATATGTGCCCCTGATAGGATGAGTCTTGAAATGCAGCAGTTGTCTCATTCTTTCAGCCAATCCCGCTGATGTTACATACCAGTAAATAGTTTTGATGCTCACATTTTGTTTGACTGAGGCCTGCGTCTCCCAGGGAAGTTTTCTCTCACTGGGTCTATGGGCTTGCCTTCAATCACTTCTCTAGTCACCGCAACACAGTGTTGTACTGGAATGTCAGAAGGGCAGAGAGCTCACACAGCTCTAGAAGCTTTGAAAATTAATCAGCACAGGTCAGACAAACCAGGGAGAAATTCCAGCATAACCTGTCTCTCAATACCAGGGCATCTGTAGATGTGTAGGCAGGTGGATGCTCCTGCCATGGGAGGTGTTCCCATTGCGGTTTTGCACCATGCCTGGATGATAATGACAGGGGTGGTGGCCCCAGTGCTCCACAGCCTTCCGATCCTAGCAGTCACAATAACAAAGTGGATTAGAGTTGATCCAAAAGCTTTTTGTGAATTCATGCAGACTAAGTCAAATGATATTGATAACATGCACTAAGAAAAAGAAAGAAATGAAGACATTAATCACCTTTTTTTCCCAATTTTCCTGTCAAATAATTTAAAACATCTCGCCTTTCAAATTTTCACCATGTTGTAAAAGTTTCTTGCTCGCAACTGGGAGAAGCTGCTCTGGGCAGTGGCGGTTGTTTCCATGTGTTGAGTCTAAACTTGTCCCTTGTGCTTGGTAATCAACCAGAGGCTTTTGGTTTCAGCTTTGAAGCTTAGTGTCATGTAGGAGTTTTTTTCAGCAACAATGCAACGCTTTAGGGAAAATACGTTGTTTGGAGCTAATGCATGGGGATTTTAGTGTAGCAAGTTTGAAGTAAAGATGAATTTCACTTAGGTTGATATAAGGAGATTTAAGTGTAGCAATGCTTTATGTAAGAGTCATTGTAAAGGTGCCTTCAGACACCTTGCCATGCCAACTTGTATGTAGTTTTTTTTGTTGCAAAAGGACTTCTAGCGGGACCTGTTTGTTACACACAATACATGCTGTTATTGCCAGCATGTACTTACGCTGGAACATATTTCTTATTAAGAAGAGAACGATCCTTTCCTCCTTGGAGATAAATAATCATTTTAAATTCTCTCTGTGGTGACTTTTCCGTTGCAAGCAAATCGGCAAAGTATAGAAAAGGTTGTTTAGTCGGTTTGCTTTTATTTTTCCTTAATGTGAGAGCAATTAAAAAATGCGTGTGTCTGGGCTGTTTACTATTTTAGGAATTTTCACACAGTATAACACTTTTAACAAACTTTTGCCAAGTTTCTCACTGTGATGCTGCAAATTCTGAGCATCCTGGTAACAAATGATCCCAAAATGTCTCTTGCCTTGGCCTTGAACTGCTGGGGCTAGGTGTGCTGGAGGCAGGAGAGCCTTGCATGCCAGAAGGTGCTTGACCCGTGCCACAAGCACTGACAGGCTCGTCCTGCCCTTGTGAGGGAGAGGCAGGTCAGGGGGTTGGCAGTCTGTCTGCTTTTTAACATCAGCAGGAAGATTAGGTATTGCTTACCGTGTGCTTGTGGGGATCTTGTCAAAGCTTATAAATATACGAAGGATGGGCATCAAGGAATTGGGGCCAGGCTCTTTAAGTAGTGCCCAGCAACAGGGTAAGGGGCAAAGGAGACATACTGGAACCCAGAAAGTTCCATCTGAACATGAGGAAAAACTTCTTTGAGAGTGACAGAGAGGTTGTGGAGTCTCCTTCTCCGGAGATACTCAAAATCTGGCTGCATGTGGTCCTGCACAACCTGCTCTGGGTGACCCTGCTTTAGAANCTCCCCGGGAGCGGGAGATCCGTGTCCGGGACGCAGGGGAGAGAGGGAGGCGTGTGAAACAGGCGGGAACGCGGAGTCTCTGCTGGTGGGAATGGGGGAGTCTGGGATTAGTTTTGTGCCGCTGGGGTGGAAACTGATTCATCGCACTCGGGAGAATTTATTTTGGGTGCGAGTTTAAGAGCTGTAGGTGAGCCCACGGGGCCTGCCCCTCGGCTGGTGTAAGTCAGCGCACTACCTCGCTGGCACCTCCAGCTTGCCCAGCTCCTGGGAGAAGCGAGAGTTTGTGTAATCCAAATGTTGTGGCCCCACACAAAAGCTACACTAAACAAACATAACCAACGTAGAAAAACGAGTTTCCTGCAGCGTTCCTTCTTCGTGGGTTCTTCAGTCAGTATCAGCTCCTGTTATTCAGCCAGCAACACCAGCAGCAGCTGCCCAACCCAACCAGCTCTCTGCTCCCAGCGAGGACAAACCTCGACTCCTCCTGAGACATGCCCTCCACCACTTCACCCAGAGCAGAGGTGTCAGGCCACTCATCCTTCCCTTCAGGACCCTGCAAACCTGTTCATAGACCGCGGCACGCTGCCTCCCTGCCTTTGAATGTGGGGGTGTTTGCAGACTGGCTCTGGTGCACACTCCACTCGGGACATTCTACTCCAAGCCTGGCTTTGCTCTCCCGGCTGTTGCAGTGCTGCCCAGTACATGGGGGGCAGCAACAGCTTTTTTTGTTCTGCCTTTGCACAGTGCGTAGCAACACGCGGGCCCTGGGCTATGGGTGGTGCTTCTGGGCACTTCTGCAACACAGATAATAACGTTTATTAAAAGAAACTTGGGAAATGAAGGCTGAGGTAACCCAGGAACACATCTGACAATTAGGATGAAGCATGAAAGGTAGAGCACTTCTCTGCTGCTAGCTTGCTCTCCTTGGGGTGCGTTGTGTCTGTGTGTGTGTATATATATATAAAAAAAGTAGTTCATATACTAGTATAGTATTTCCCTAATACATGTGTTCTAAAAAATAAAAATCCCACAGGTTCCCAGAGCAAACTAATGGTATTGGCCTGTATTTCTGATTTTTTTTTTTTTTTTTTTTTTTTT
>VWZK01015963.1:804699-840517 GCA_013396935.1 Baryphthengus martii
AAAAAAATAATGTTTTTTCTTTTTTTTTTTTTTTTTTTTTTTTTTTTTTTTTTCTTTTTACCTCACAAAAAAAACCCAAAGCCAAGAAAAGAAGGGTGGGAAAGGATGGTACAAATCCACTGTGACAGCTGGAAAACTTACAAGTATCTAAAATAATAAATAATTTCTATCTCGTAAATCTTCAGGATCTATTTTTTGCAATTTTCTTTGCTGGTAGCAGCTGTCTTCAAATTACTACAGTTTCAGAGATATCCATCACTTGGCAGCGTGTCACCGTGACCTTCTTTCTCCTCCTTCTTCCATCCCTCCATGGAGCTCACTAAATCTCTCTTAAAAAATTCTGCCCGAGTTACCAATTCTGTCCAATTACTCTCCCTCTACCGCTCTCATTTGGAGAGGACAGAAAAACAAGTCCTGGCACAGAAAATGTCAGCTTATCATTCCAGCATCTTTCTGCTTGTATTTTTGCATCCACATGGCAATAGCATTAAGATGGAGCATTTAGGCTTGTAATAATCTTTTGTCTCAGAGAGGGACAAGGCAAATCCTAAGAACAGGAAAGTTTTGTTATTTAAATAGTGTGGTTGTTGAGATCCTAGCTTTAGATGCGTAGATTTTTATAGGTGTACACTTAAAGTCAATGTAGGTATGTGGCATTATAGCAGGACAGCTTTCCAGGCAGGGATGAAACAGTGGCTATCATCTGTGCCTTGGAAATAAACCACCAAGAAAACTCCCAACAGAAGAATCAAGGAGCTGCAGCTACCCCTATTCGACACATGCAAGAGCAGATTTGAACCTGGAACTCAGGGCTTGGTAACAGAGCAGGTTACACGTTGCCTGGTTTTAGAGTTTTACCTGGCTCTGTTTTCTCTTTCGGTACAAATGTGGTGTTCAAGAAGTTAGAGGTATAAATACTGAAAAAAACAGGAGCAAAGAGTGTGGATGTCCCCCTGCAGCTGCAATTGCAACGGATTGATGTAACTTTTTTTTTTTGGTTGCTTTCCAAGCTGCATGGTGACATCACCCTCTTGCAGCCACACTGGCCACACTGGGCTAGGGCCGCTTCGTTTTCTAGGGCAATAATTGTTTCTCAAGATTGCACGCTGTAAATCGCAGCAGAACATACTCATTGCTTGGCCGTGCGCTTGCATCGCTTCTCTTCCGTACCGGTTTTGGTTGCGTGTGCGTGTTCCTTACCAGAGGGACAGGCACTGGCATGTTTCTGGTCTGGGTCTATATGGAGCAGCACAAGTTCCAAGGTGCGATGCTTGAGTTACCCAAGTAAAATTCCAAAGTACTGGGTAAAACAAAGAACGGAAAAAATGAGGTTTTTCATGACAGTGCTGTTACAGGGATCACTTTTAGCTGGTAAATGTCATCCACCTCTGTACGAAAATACAACGCAGGCAGCTCACGGAGGGCCTTCCATCCACAAAAAACTGTTCATATGCTTTGAAAGTGTTTTGAGACCTTGTCATTATGATCTTCACATTCATACATTCACGAAAGTGACTCCTCTCAGATTTGGTAATAATTTAGTACTGCTGCTTTACAAAATATTTTACTATTCGCTGTTGTTAGGAGGGGAAAAACCACAGAACAGTAAATACTTTTTGATTGAATTTTTCATATTAAATCCCTTTTGTTTACTTACCCTGCCCCTCCACCCCCAATCTGCACAATTCTTAAGCGCACCAGAAGCACTGCATGTCTCCACAGGCTTTATCAGGCAAACCTGAGCTTTCCCTCTGTTCCAAGTTGACCAGCTGTGAACTAGAAGACTTTTGACAGCTTATTAGTCCAGGGCTGCACTGAGCTACTGAAGGTGGGTGACTTCTCGTTCAGCTGGCTTGCCTTTAGCAAACCTGGAGCGCGAGCAGAACAAGCTCAGATATGTCTGTTCAGCCCAACCTAGACAGCCATAGCCACTCACAGTGATAATTATACGGCATTCAGACTATCAAAGTCCAAAGTCAAAATCCTGGAAATCCCCCCCAGCTGTCACCTAGTTTGAGGAGGCAGCTCTATTCTGTGTAACATTATTTTACTTCAGCCATGTCTGAGTGAGATCCAAATGTGTTCCTTTACCCAGTCCACTGGAAGGCTTGATTTAGCAGGTGGTTTAGGATATGGCTAACAGGTAGTGACATGACCTCCCAGTGTCCCTTGTTTCTTCTTCCCTGCCTTACAAAAGCTCAGAGTACGCTCAGTTCTCTTGTTGGGAAGGTTGAAACCTGTATTTCCTACCTCCTGAAAGACTGCTCAGACTGCAGGATGATCCATAGGGATAGATTCCACCCTCCCTATCAATAATAAAAGCATCTGAGGTTCTTTAACATCACAATTGCTGCTGTACTGCTTCAGTTTTCAACATGAGAAAAGAATTGTTCCACCATCTATTTCAGGAACTATGATGTATTTCTAATAGTCAATTGACAAATAAAATCCAGAAGCAGATTACAAATGGTATCAGGATTAGATTCTTGGTTCTAGGGGAACAAAGCTTTTAAACTGCAATTTTAAACGTGTCATTTCAAAATGTGACTTTCGATGTGGTTGCACAGAACACAGCACAGTGAGGCTCAGATCACTGCAGTTCTTTGCATGACCTTAAGGAAAAAAATGAAGCTAGTCCGGTGTGATTTTTGTTGTTTTACGCCCCCTGACAAGCATTAATTCTATAGCCGTAATTAGATTTATACGAAATTAGTAAATTCTAGTGTAGTCACAGGGAAGTTCTAAAACAGCAGTTACTTTGAAAAATTAAGACTCTACTTTGTTCATTTTTAGGTGCCATCTGGACCTAGGGTTTGGAAGCTAGGACTCATGCAAAGATGCGCTGTCCTCAGTTCAATGTCAGGCAAGAAAAGGAGCCCTTACTGTTAGGCTCAATATCTACTAAAAATAGGAAATTCTTTGTTAACACCTTTTATTGACGATGTTTTGCAAACACCTTAGATCAAGTACAGTGCAGAAGCTTCGCCCTTTGTAAAAGAAAACGTATTTCTTGTCGCAAAGTTTGTGGAAAAGGCAAAGTGCCTTTCTGCACAGATCTGTATCTGTTTTCCCCTGAAGCAAAAGCAAAACAAATTATTTCTGTATAAAAAAAAAAAATCAATCACAGAAGCACTAGGAAATTATGTTTTGGTTCCATTTCTCTTACTGTAGGTTTCAATACAAAGTGAAGACACTTGGATGTTCTTCAGTAGCATGGTCTTCCTATTGCAGCTATGGTTTGGTCTCTGTTTCCATTTGAGTTTCTTGAGATTCTTCAGCTTCTGAAAGTTTTTCATCATCTAAAATTCAGTATTACTGTTAGTCAAACATGCTTGGTTATATTAGAGACTATGTTGGAGAGCTGTGTCCCACTTAAATGTTTTCTGTTGACTGTCAAAAATGTGTATTTGAGTACCTCACTACACCAAATGCTATGTTCAAACAAATCGAAATCCTTCACAGTTTTTAAGGCTGTTGTCTGTAACAGCTAATATGGGAAATGGGGAAAACCTTACAGTATCAATTTAATCAGAGTACCAGATTGCTTCAAATTACATGTGTTCTCTTTGCCTATTAATGGTTTATCTAAAACTGAAGCTGTGCTTTCCACTGAACTGTTATGTCCTTCACAGAATTCTAGAAGCTGAATGGTAATCTAATCTATACATTCATGTGTAACTCTATTCTAGAGACTAACACTTAAGTGCTAGTAACACATAGTAACAATAACCTTCTGCTAAAGTGCACCTAGGATTAACAGTTCATTCTGCTTAAGAAGATCTAGATGGCCTTAGAGAATGAAAGTCTGCTCTTAGCCATCTCTGCATGTTAATCGGGTCATGCTCAAAGGCTACACCAATTATTGTGTCTTGGAAAGACATGGCAAAAATCCAGCAAATAATATTTGAAACAGTATTATCCATACTAGACCATGAAAAGTAAGTGCCGATTGTACGACAAAAGATGAGTGTGACTGAATTCCTGAATTTAGCTCTTGTGTGTGACAGTTTTAGTCCCTCCTCTATTACAGCCTCATAGTAGGTAAGTCATTTAGCTTTCCTATATTCCAATTTGTTTTTTAGTAAAGTCTCAAATGATGCCATGATGGCAGGGACATGTTCAAAACTACTGAAACAGGAATTATAAAAATAAGTTTGGAAACTCTGCACAAAACTACTTTTCCAGAAGAAATACTTTTGGTGTATAAAAAAAAAAAACCAGCCTCAAATTTCTGTTCTCCATCTCCTCATCATTGCCCACAGATTAATCTGAAGCTAGTCAGAAAATGAGATGGTGGCTAGCTTGTAGAAGAAAAAAATATAATTGAGCAGTCTCAAGCTCTGGACTGCTACTGGGTAAAAAAACAATGCTGCCAAAGCAAGAGGTCACCAGCCTCAGTTGCACACTGCTGGAAGCTGCAGCTCCTTTAGATCCACTGAAACCCAACCCAGTTAAAGTTATTACCTAAGAACACTTACTTTCCAGGGTTTGCTGAAGTTCATGGATGGTGCTCAGAAGAACGTGAAACTGCTTTCTTCTCAGCTCCAACTGGAACGATAAAATATATACATTAGGAAACAGAGAGCACATAGAGCCAAACAACTCATAGCAGATTCTCTATTATGTGCCTAACAAATAATTACATAAGAGTCTATGAAAAACCTACCTTATCTTCAACATTTTCTTTAATGTGAGAAAGATGTTGCAGTTCTTTTCCCAAAGCTTCTAGCTGCCTGGAAAGAAATTGTCATAGTATTTTTATAAAGTTCTGTAAGATTTTTGCAAAATAGATTTGAATAAAGTAGAGAATAAAGAACCATTAAATAAATAGCATAGATAAACATAACAAATGAAATGACATAGAGACATAAATGTTAAATTATTGTATCATAAACTTGTAATTTCAAGACTTTTACAGAAAACAAGGCAGCCTCCAAGTTTGAATACAGTTGTATAGTGGGCATTTGGACTGTAACAATTCAGTCCTACAACAAATGTGTTATTCACTTGACCACATAATGAAAGTTAAAGAAGTCAGTTACCCTAAACACTCATGGCATTCTCATAGGCTTCGCTACTTTACTCACCTTTACATTTACATAAGTAGATTAAACAAAAACAGCATCAGCAAGGAGAACATCTGATAAACTATACTCAACATACAAACACAACAATTCCCAGACAGACAACTGGGAATGCACAGCCAAGTACTTGAAATACACAGTCAAGTACCTTATTTATGGATGTGCTGTGCCAGGGGAGGTTTAGGAAACACTTCTTCACTGAAAGGGTTATTAACCATTGGAATAGTTTACCCAGGGCAGTGGTAGAGTCACCATCCCTGGAGGTATTTAAACAGCGTGTGGACCTGGTGCTTAGGGACATGGTTTAGTGGTGAGCTTGCAGTGTTTGGTCAAAGGTTGGACTTGATGATCTTGAAGGTCTCTCTCAACCAAAGACATTCTGTGACTTCTGACAGTGGCCTGCCCAGAGTGGATACTGAATAACACATAGACTTTACATGATGTAGTTTATCCCTCAGCACACAGAATTTAACGCTGTGAACCATATAAACAGTTATTTTCTACTGAAGTGTCAGTTTTCATTTTAATTGATTACCTCTGGGATTATAGGTGGCTTATGTTTCCTTATCTCTTAATCTTCGTTATTGTTCATACCCTTTTGAAATACATATCTTTCAACACCTTGTTGGGATCTTTCTGCAAGCATCTGACTCTTTTCTGTTCTCACTTGGACCCACCATGGACTATTATGCCTACCATCATTGACGCTCTGTGCAACAGAACAATCTGTTTCTTTAAAGGTGAAGTGAATTGGGGTCATCCCTCCCTGATTAACAAGCAGGCAGAACCACACAGGGGTCAGCAAGGAAATAAAAGGGCTTCTTCCTGGAGCACCCACAGCTGATGTAACTAGTCTGGGCAGGCAACCACAAAAAGGTCTCCAGTCCCAAGTAACTCCCGATGGCTGGGAAAAAGGTCTGGTCAAGTGTTACCTGAGGGTGGTGTCTTTTTTCTGAGCCAGTGTGCTTGGTACCTTGAAGGGAATGCCTGAAAGGGGTGTGTGTGTGACACTGTCCCTTCCTTTAATGGAAACAGGCTACCAGCGTATAGGCATCTACAGGGATTTCACTAGTACTTGGTTTCTGCTTTCTGAGAGTCTTCTGTTTGGTGACATCTTGCTGTTTATACTGTGGTGTCAGGTATAAGCAGATTGTGAGAAGATAGGCAGTTTTTTTTCTAGTAACATCCAGGCCACATCTGGAATTTTACTACTTATACTTTCCGCTGCAGAGAATCTTTGCATGGCCTTCTCGGTTTTGTAGCTCCTCTTCTAAGACTCAGTGTTATTTCTCGGTCCTTTTAACAGCTCTTCTGATACTGCACCTAATAACGCTGTGGGCACTGCTATTTAGCAGTTCAGCTCCTGTTACTTCCTAAATTGGCGCCTGCGCATTACTTGTGACTAAGCCGGTAATAGCTTCTCTTCTTTTGTGCTGTGTGAGTAGCTGTTGCAAGAAACAGCCCTTAAAAGCATAATGAAAGTATTTTTCTGAACTTTGTCCTATTGTGCCATACGACCTGCAAAAGCTATAAGTGTAACTCTTGCAGTAAACCGTGACATTTCTCCTCACGAGAAGTCTTCTCAAGTGTTTTTAGTGATTAAGAGTTCCACGAAAAGCGTGGTGTTGTGAGTGAGGCTTCATCCATTCTGATTTCAGAGTGGTCCTTCTTGGTTCATAGTACCATTTTTGGCATAATTCCCTCAAAGTGGAAAGAAAGGAAGCCTTGTGATTAAAACACTGGATGAAAACCTCATTTAGTTTCTGTATTTAAAGTCTATTCACTTGGAGAGGTCAGCTAAGGCTAAAATACCTATGAACCAAGGTCCCTATAAAAATGTTCCATTCTGTTACCTTGTCCTATTTCCCGATCGCTAAGATGAGGGACCGTATTCTGCTACGGTTCAAGTTTGTGTCTTTCGCTGCGGATATGAAGGACTAACAACAAAAGGGCAAACACCATAGTCATTCTTCCTGTACATGAACACACTGGTATTTCTAACTGTAATATACTCTTCGAAAGAGATTACAAAATTAAGAAAAGGCAAAATGCCAAATTTACTAGCCGCAATTTACCACCATTTCTAACTTTGCTTACAAAGCTTATGCCCGGATGTGTTAAGCAAAATTAGGACAACCCTTCCAAACCTAAACCTGACATCTTCTAAGAAAAAAAGCTATTATTATTTAGTTGTTTCCATCCTTAACCAATTGACTTATCTGAAAAACGTCACTTTTGAAGCCTCATTTAATAAATGGTACATGCTGGCTAATGAAGTAAGAAGTAGTCAAGCCTCATGAGAATGGCCTGTGACACAGTTATGGTAATGAAATCAAGGCACAGAAAAACAACATACAAGACAGAGAAACGTGTGAAATATTCTCAGTGGCTTACAGCTACAAAAATGCTATTATCAGAGCAATAATATAATCAGAAATCTTACGCTATGAAAGACCATGGGATGTGAAAAGACTGCCTGCCTCTGTAATTTCACTGAAAGTGGGCAACAGGACAGGCACAAGCTGTGCTTAAAGGAGAACAGTAACCCCATGCTACGGCTTTAATCAGGTTAAGAACAACAAACTCATAGAAGCAACGAGTCCTGGAATATTTCTTTGGCTTGATAGTTAAAAACATTATCTCCCCACAAAAGCCTAAAATGACCCAAAAATGACAGTGATCTGAATCCAGTGACGACACAAGTAATACCACAAGTTACATGCAAGACAAGTTGGACAACAGGTATGTCTAACCTGCGTGCCAGGGCAGGTTATAGTGCACTACATAACGTCCTCATTTATACCCAGGCATGCAGGAACAACAACTACACAAGGGAAACACTGAAAAAACCACTAACACGCTAAAAGCTTTCTCCTGCTTTCTCTCATTCCTCCTTATTTGCTTGTGTGTTACGTATTTTGCGTTACTACTGAATCCTTTGCTGGTGCACTTCAGAGCACTTCCCTGCTTATCGCTCATATCCCCTGTAAACTGATCTTAGATGTGCATTTACATCTGAGTTCACTTATTCACCTTAACGATGGAAAAGATTCAATTACAAAACATTCATACGGATGGAAATTAATTAAAGAAAGCTGATAAGGTCACAATTTAAAAACGAAACTCAAGATTTTCTTGTTCTGAAATTATATAAAAGTTTGAAAATGTCAAACTGAAAGCAAAGAAATGTCAAATCTGGTGACTTCTTACTGGCTTATTATAATTTCATGTAGTCTCAGACTTACTTCAGTGTTTCATGTCTGTCCGGATGGTGCTGTATGACTTTGGCCAACGCATCGTATTCTGAAAGAAATGTAAATAGTCTAAATAATTCTGAAATGAATCAAGAATCAAAAATCAGCTATCACAGAATGGTACAGATTCTTTCTCCTTCTTGAAAAACAGGCTCTCTCAAATTTGTACGTAACACCTCACACATATAAAACAGTACCTGCAAACATACATACATATAAATGCATATAATTTATACCATGCTACAGCATTTCAAAGGAGATGATTACATCCAAAGAGATTTTAAAGAAACTACAGATACGACGGTAAGCGATTATCTGCTCACTCAAACTAACTCAGTGATAGTGATTTGTAAAGGATGAGGCCAGAAAACACAATCTTTAGATAGCTCTGCACTGCTGCACACTTTTGCGTATGATTCATAAGCATTGGTTTTAGATATACATATATACACATTAGATTCTAAAATGGTACTGATGTTACACAAACTTTTCAGATTTTTTTAGAAAACAGTATAAAATGTCACATGAGAAACAAGGTTTTTTTTAAAGACTGTAGGATTAAGAACAATATTATGATTATATTGGCAGCTACCATAGCCATTTCCTGAGGGGAAGATTGTACATATGCTGACTACCTCACTCACATGGCAAATCTGTGCTGCAGGCTGGACAGAACATATCAAAACCAGGCACTTGAGACCTATGTTTATCAAGTTTTATCCTGCTGGTTAAGGTTATTTTAATTTCCAGCTGAGTCTAAAATTATCCACAAAATTCATCAGTTGTACGTAAAAATTTTCATCTGTTATACTTTCAAACACTTTTATTTTTTCCGCATTTCATTTATCAAGAAAAAAGACCAAATTCCTGCCTCTCCATGATTGCTAATCTTTTGATAAGACAGTATTACAGGGAAATGTTTTAAGTTTCAGTTGAAATTATCAGCACATACTTTTAAGAGTAGGAAAAAAATACACCTCTCCTAACAGGTCTTCAGTAAGGACTGAGAGTTGTTGGGTGTGTAACTGGCCCCACTGTCTCTGTGTATGCCAAGACATTACCTGTCCTTATGAGCTGAAGGAATACACTTGCATGATCCTCAGTGCCGGATTAAATCTATTCAATTTTTGTCTCACTCTTAATAATGTGCTTTACTCCTTGTTAAGTCCCCTGAATTGTGATAGGATGCTCTGGGGACTTTTTTCTTCAGCCTGAAAATATCTCTCTGAACTACTCTTTTCGGTTTTCCTGATGTTGCACATCATTGAGATCTTCTGGTACAATCCTCCCTGTCTCATCCACCAAAAACTTAGAATAGTGGGTGTGGAGCTCAAACTAAATACAGCATTCATGATGCCAGTATATTTCCTTGCATGTCTATTTTCTAATACAATGTATTTTAAAAGATACGGAAATAATGAAACTGATTGCTGTAAAACCAGATATTGCTCCTTACCCTGGCGATTCTTTCGGATCCTTTTTGCTTGCAGGATTTGTTTTTTGCATTCAGAAATCTTCTCATGTGCTGCAGCTATACTATTTTCTTAGAAAGAAAAAAAAAATATAGAGAGTTATATTGAAATCAAACAACACACGTAAATAAGCCATTCTGCTGAGTTATAAAAAGATAAAGAATTGTTTGTGACATGGTAGCCTGGTAGCTCTGTAAACTTCAACACTACACACACTTCAGCAGGTCAACAAAGCTTTTATTTGTATGTATTTTATATGCTAAGATGCTTACAGTATATGTAAAAGAAAAAAAAAACCAAAGCTCTAATCATACGTGTATATTATGCTCAACACAGTTGGCTTGAGCTTGTTCATAAAAAAAACCCCATCAAACAGGTATTTCTCATCTTTACCTATATCCTTGTAGATTTTCTCATAATTTTCCATTTCTCTCAGATTCATATCATACACCAGAAGAGTCTTCCCCATTGAAAATTCACACTGTGATAAAGTACTCAGCATTCGCTGGTACTGGCTGTAACTGAAAACAGACAAGATAATTATTCCTAAGCAGCACAAAAATACCCTCTACTTTCATGAAACAAGAAAACAAAGCCTCATGTAGTACAAGGAACAGCTAAATAACAACTATAGGCCAACTCTACATGGAATTGTTATATTGTGTTCTTTGGGAATTCATGTCCAGTGCTGATATGCACCTCATGGCAGAACACCACGCTGTTGCTCGATTTTTACTGCTTTAGCCTGTGTTTTTTTAAACAGAGAATAACAGAAGCAGGAATACCAGCAGTACAACCCTCCCCTAACAGAACAACTGCAGAACTGCCAACTGAAATATTTGAGTCATGATCCTATTAGAATAGCGGGACTCCCGGGCGGATCATGCAGTGGCCGGACGATCCTGAGGGCATCCCAGTGGTGCTGGCAGATTTCATGATGGAGCCTGCAGCCTTCAGTCATTTCTGACCTGTCTCTGGTCCTAGCCTGCACTGCAGTGCTCAGTATTTGTACTGGAAACACTACTGGGCCATACTAAAAAGCAGATGTATACATTTTAACACAGATTTAAAAAAAAAAAAAAAGATTCAAGACCAGTTTTCCAGTGAAATGCGAGTTAATCAGTTCTAAGACGAAAAAAAAAGAAAGACAAAACCAAACAACAAACCACAAAAACAACTAAATCAAAACCAACCGAACAAAAAAAACAACCCAGAAAACAAATACCCTTCCTCTTGAGATCCGGAATTACACCACTTAATGAAACTCTTCACCAACAAATTGATCCTCCTGTCGTCACCAGCACCATCGCCATCGATCAGAAGTCGCTTGCGGATAACTTCATCTGAGGAAAAACTCCCGTTTAATGGCAGCCGCAGCCCAGAGTCGGGCGCGGGTGTCACCCCAGGCCTTCAGAGAACGATCCCCGGGGCTAAACCGGGAGGATCTGTTAAATAGCGGGCGGCCCGGGGTTCCGGTCCGGAGCGCGGGGCTGAGGGACCCTGGGTCCCGGGCGGAGAGGCCTGGGGGCGGAGGGNCGCCGCGGTGGGGAGGCCGCCGGGCCGGGGTGCGCCGAGGCCGCCCTCCCGCCACGCTCCCGCCTCAGAGCGTCCTCCCGGGACCGCTGTCGCCATTGCCCTTGGCTGCCCCATTCTCCCTTCACAGGGCTCCCACACGGTCTCGGCCCTGCGCTGACGGCGATGACTGTGCAGGTGGACTGTCCTGCCATGGTGCCCGGCACTGAGACGATGGGTGGTGGGACCCCCGTAGTGGCTGGCCGATCTCTGGGGCTGGAGGGAGCTAGACGGCCAGCCCCTTGGTGCCTGCTTCCCGGCAAAGGTGCGAAGGACGTGCCCATGGTGCAGGTGTGCGGGAGCCGGGCTGGCCACCTCTGAGCCACCCTTGGGCTCATCCCCACTTGAGGCTGGGAAGATAAGAAGCAGGGCTTGGGGTGTGCAAAAAAATCGTTATGTTTCCTGATGAGTTTGGCGGATAGGAAAAGTTGTTTCTTCCTACCTGGAGAAACTAAGTTAGCATTGGAAAAAAAAGAGTAGAGGTGTCTGGAGAAAAGAGATATTGAGGTGTTACCGATACCAAGTGTTGAGTTTTAGGATTTTGGTTCACAGACTTTGACACTTGAGAAGTGCTAAAGCTGGCAATGTTACTATAGTATATATCATGGTACACAAGACATACGTCCAGAGCCTGATACTCTCCTATTCCCTCTTCATTTTGATTTGGACACTTAAGTGGTTTATGGACTTGTTCTGCTCAGCACTTTGCAATTGACAATTTTAGGATGTGGGGGAAATCAGAGTACAAAAGAACGAAGTGAATGTGTGCTGTGATCTGTGCTTTCCTGATGTTAAGAGCTCTGAGTGGTTGAGATGCTTTTTTGATGCAAATAGTGGTATTTAACAGCTATTTACAGATTTGCAGATTGTTTCAAGACAGTACTTTGTCTTCAACAGGCAGATTCTTTGGGAAGTGTTACTGGGAAAGCTACAGTGGGCAGTCATTAAAACTGTACCTGAACTTTTGGGTTTTGGATAGAAAACCTGGATAAGTGATTTCTGTTCTGAAATTTTTATGTGATTTGTGAGTGATATGATTTTATATGAAAACCCAACTCTCTATTCAGTTATACAAAGTTTGGGCCAAAGAACAAGCCATGAAGTCATGTTAGCACTGTTAAAAACTGTGAATTTGTCACCATTTAATATAGTTGGCTTGACAGAAACCTTTGTTTTTCTGAGGGCTTTTGTCGCTATGATATAGCCCTAGAATTTTGCCAAAGAGCTAGAGTAAGACCTAGCTGAACTTCTCTCCGCGAATTTTATACAATGTGATTTGTTGCTGGTTTTCCCTCTTTACCCACTGATTACATCTTAGAAGTTTTAAGCGTCTTGAAGCATCCAGTCTTATCAAGACTTAATATTTTTCTTGCCCTTCTCTGAGTTCTCTCTGTTTTTTGAGCCCTTTCTGTTTCTACCACAGAGAGAAGTTGATCTGAATTGAAGATTATTGTAGGTGAAAATCCATTTATTTATTTGATCATGCTAGAATACTTCTGTCTTAATTTGTCATTTAATCCAACATAATTTTTTCTTACTTTTTGTTTGTCGTTCATCATGTTGGTCAGACAGTCTTATTAGACTCTCTACAATGACAAATAGATAGTCCTTGAGTAATTAGAATACAGCAGTCCGTATGATTAGTTAAATGGCTTTTGTGCCGTTCTTGTTTTCGTAGCTGTTACTAATTACAAGATCCTTACAAATTATCTGTTCTGGGTCTGAGGCTCATAAGAACAATTTTGAGAACAAAGCCATTATTTTTCTGTGTAATACGGGGCTTTCAGGCACCATCAATGTTCACGAACTTTTCTCTGTTAGACTGGGAAGTAGAACATGTTAAATACGTCATCAAGAATCTCTCTGAGGCTGTGTATTGATGTAATAGCCTGTTCTCTTTCCCACACTGTTTTGCCATTTTAAATGTTTTCAACATATTTTTGCCCGGGGAAGCCAGTTCCAGCTTGCTGGTTTTCTGTACCCACGTGAGTATTCACTAGTCTCTGGAGTCTTCTTTCGATTTGCTCCATTTCCAAGTTGAGTCCCTCATCTTGTAAGTTTGAAATGACCCTTGTTTCACGCGTGTGGAGCGTGTGTTGCGCTGGGCTACAGCGTGTTTTGTCCATTAATTCAGCATTAGGCATGATGTAGATCTCTGGAGCACGGTTGTTCTACTCTTACTTATTTGTCCCTCACTAGTTCCTGTACTCTGTGCAGATTCTAGCAGCTACAATCTTATAAAAGATTGGATAACATCCTTCAACTGACTGGCAGAAATACTGACTGGACCTTCCTTAAGGCGTCAGTGTTGGAGATTCATGCAACAGGATCTTGCACACCGTCCTCCATGCCGGCTCGTGGGGAATAAGTAGCTGCTTGTGGAAGCTTTCAACCAAGCTAAATGCCATGTCGTTTTCCCTCTTTCCTTGAATTCCTTTGTGTGTGCCATATGGTAAGGCCCTGAAGCATCTTATACATAATAATTTGTTGCACACCTGTCCTTGTCAAAAGTGTTAAATGGTCCCCTGTAATGTTTCCAGGTGACTCTGGATACGAGAAGTATAAGCTGGGTATGTTTAATACCGCAAGATGTTACATGTGTGTGGAACTGGCTCAGATTTTCATCGGTATCCTTTCTTTGCTGAAAATGGCTTTTAAGTACACCAGATTTTTATTTTTTTTTTATTGAGGAAATCTGTTGATGTTAAAGTTTTTCCTTTCTGGAAAAAAAAAAAAATCTATGAAAGACGAAGTTAAAAGTGACTTTATACCTCATCCCCTTTTCTTTAACTGTACATATGTTTTATTTTTTTTTTCGACTGCAGAAAAAATTAAAGGGAAAGAAGCTTTTTATAGTATTCCAGGCTATAATGAGCCATGATTTTTAGAGCTAAGAAAACAGCTTTAACTATTGATGAGGTGGATTTAAAATATTTTTCCTAAGCCTCCCTAATAATTTATGAGGTGGTTTTAAATTCCAGGTTTTCTTCGTGTTGAATAACTTCTAAATCAGACTGTTCCGTGGCATTAAATCTTATAGAGATCTAAGTATAGTAGGTCAGAAACTACAAGGTATTTTTATCTAGTCCAACCTATATTCTTGTCACAAAGCCATACCAAATTTATTTAGCGAGACCTATTTTCTGTAAGCCTATGTTTAACATGACTTTTTATCACTGTCCTTTATTTCTTTGTTGATTGTGTTCCATGATTTTGAGCTAGACTGATATCAAGCTGACCTATTGGGTGTCACCCTGTTTTCTCTTTTTAAATTATGTTCGAGTGTTATGTTTTCTTTGTGGTGTTCTTTAGCCTCAGTGTTTACGGAAAAGTAGCATCAGTGTTTCAAGAGCTTGTCATCTTGTTCTGTGAAAATTCTTAGATGCTGGCTGTCTAGTTCTGCAGATAATAAAATATTCACTTTAGGCAGATGAACCTGAAATTTTTCAATTCAGTGACTGAAGTAAAAAACTAGTAATTTTGTTGTTTTTTTTCCCCTTTTCACACTAATCAGTGTGATTCTTAAGTCTTGTCAAAAGCTTTTTGAACATGGACCCCTGTGTTTTCGCAGAGTTATCACATTTTCACAGAATTACAACGTAACGAGAGAAGGGAGAGTGAAAATACTTGTTGTGACTGTAGCAACAATAACAATAATTTCAAACTGCAACATTTTATTATCAGAACAGTGATCAATTTTGCTGTCTGCTGCCTGTGTTGCCCTGATTGATTAAATGTTCTGTTAATACTGTACTTTAAAAACCAGGCTCCTGTCAGCTAATAATGTAGCCACAAGTTGTGGGCTACAGGATTGGTTTTATTTCTTATTTTTCATTTTGTGACTGAAAGGAGAGTGTGGAATTCCAGAATTTTTGACAGAAGCTGTTTGAAAAATGCAAGTGCTAGAAATACTGTGTTTGGTGCAAAGACATTTCATTATTACTACTTTTCTCCTGAAGGGAGACAAAAGCTTATCTTAGTAATGAAAAGAAATAAATAGTGCTGTGTGATTCTTTTAAATATATTTTTCCTACATAAGGGCTCTGTCTCTTGGTTAATCTAGATGATACAGGTGGCATTTTGATATTGCCCTTTTATTGATATCTTCACAGGAATTATGTAACAGGTTTCTACATCTCATATCTGGATCCTAATGAATATTTATGAAGCTTGAAGATCAATTATTGTACATTTTACGGTGATCCGTCATTGATTTAGGAAAGCTTGTCGAACTATAAGTTGTTGTTGAAACTACATGATAGTGGAAATTTAGATATTCAGTGTGGAAAACTGAGCTTGCAGGCGCAGCGATGGACCCAGCAAATGAAAGCACGCTTTGTATATGTGTCAAAAGGTGCTTTAACTGAGACAGAGGAATTACCAGAAATTAGAAGTGATCCACTGTCTCGTGATACCTATTCCCAGTGACTTGGTAGGTTCCCACTTGGCAAGAAAGTTATTTGAATAGGTAGCTCATGAAACTCGGTGTCATGAAACAGCTGCAAGACAGATTAGATGGTTAGGTTTTTCTTTTAATCTAAAAAATCGTTAACACTGTAGACTTCAGCTGACTGTGTGATGCTTCGGAGATCCCACACAGTGTCTGCATTCTGTGATTTAAAATGACTGCCAGGTAATTTTAGGGTGGCATTTTGTGTTTGGTGTGTTTTGTAAGGAAGCAGCTGTTTATTCTTCAGGAATTATTTTTGGCAGGATTAGTCAGGTTTCTAATAGCCTCTTAGTTTGTTGGCAGAATATTTTCAATGTGGCTGGCTTTATTTTATTTTTTCTAAAAGAGCATACTTTTATTTTGCCTTCCCCAATCCTTCAGTTCATGGATTTGGTAGCGTTTACGTTGTGCTCTGAAGATCATCAGTGGTGTGCCGGAGGAAGAGGTGGATATTGAATGAGGTTTTAACACTGACTAAGAAGGAGGATTTGTCTTTGTTGGCATTGGGCCAAATGGTAAATGTTTGTACTTAGCTGTGGCTTGAAACATTGGATGAACAATAAGAGAGTTGTGAATATCATATTTATTTGTACCGTGTTTAAATAAGTAACTGTTAGCGCTACTGAGGAAATTTTACACATGGATTACAAGGGAAAACAGGCATTTCCTCCTTTGGAAAGCAGCTCTTGCCTGACTTCAGAGCGGCGTTTTCTGAATCACGTGGCCAGATGCTTTGGCTCAGCTAAGAAAGCTGAATCAGAGCTATTGCGCAGCTTCTGAGTCAGCTTTTCAAAGTTTAATAAAACTTGATTGGTTGGGTTTGTTTTGTTTGATTATTTTTATTTTTTTTAAAGCAGTCCAAATCTGTAGAAGAAGACCTAGAAATTTTACAAGACTTTAAGCTTGGCTGCATCGTGGAGAGATGTGGGAAGAAACGCTTCTATCTCAGAAGATGAAGAAAGGGAGTATCAGGTCTATATTGATAAACATATGTTTCTCGTTTTAAATTGGGTTTATGTTTTGCTTTGGATTATTTTATGGCTTATTTTCTTTTAATAGAGTAACACAGTGAGTAGCGTTTAAGCAGTGCTACAATTTACAATTCCCATAAAACATGATACACTGAAGCACGTTCTCACCCCCTGATTTCTGAGTGAGGGACAAGCCTGAGCAGTGAAACAGAAATAATTGGAGGCGTGGTTGCACACTTCGGTGATGCCTGCTCAGTTTTAGGTTTCAGTATGTTATGTGTTGAATGAAAACTCTCAACTTTGTTTCTGACCATCATTATCCTACCAATATTGACTGGAAGCAGGGTAAAAAAAGAGAAGCTGTGGCCTTCTTAGGAAGAAGGCACACTCTCCTTGGTTTCTTTTTCAAGTGGATAAATGTAGCTTCTAAACTATTGCTTCAGTTGCCATCAAAGCAGATGGTTTAAACAAATATTTCCAGAGATATATGATGAGAAGAAAGCTGGTCTTTTCCAGCAGAGACTCTCAGATTCAGAAGGGGTAGGTCCAGGTCATGGCATTTCCTCACCTTTACTCAAGCTGAGTGTATCGAAGGGAAGGTTGATCTGGCTGAGGCCAGACAGGTCCTGTTTCCATGAAGGCAGAGGGGGCCAAATGCTGTAGTGTTTTCTGGTGTTTCATTAAAATTATACCAGTCAGAGCAGCTTGAAGGAGATGATGAATCTGCACATTCTCCGTGCAGCAGCCAAAGTAGGAATGTGTTCAAATCCTGCCTGTATCCAAGGCTAAGCACCTTTCTCTAGGGAGCATTTTGGATTCACGCTCTCTTGAAATTAGGATCATAAGCCCTTTCTTTCAAAAAGGGAGCAAAGGTCAATCTTTGCTTTCAAAACCCAGGAGGTGGCAATGGTTCTGGTTCCCTTTTCATCATTAGCAGAGCTGTTATTTGCTAGACTGCTCACCACATGTGTGGTAGACTTCAACCTAGCTATCCTCCTTCCTGAGGGGATTAGTGCCCATAATTCTTTCCATCAGAGTGGATTTTGTAATCATCAGGCTGTTGACTAGTATGAGGTGGTGTTGCTGTCGTAAAGATAGGCTGAACACGACAGTATAGACCGACACAGAAGGTATTAGACAACTGAGGACTAAGGCATTTAAGGAAATAATCCATAAAAGCAAACTAGTAGTTTCAGAAGTGCAGGAGAAGAACATACAAGATGATTTTTACATTGCAGGTCAAACTCTGTTCAAAGATGTATGAGTGGCTTCTTGGTGGTTTCCAGATTTTATTTGCAAGCAGAGATAGAACTTGGACTTGAAAATTATAGGCAAACAGGAAAAAACAAATTGTGGAATAAAATAATCTACTTTGTAAACTGTTTTGGTGAGTTGCAAAAGGGAAATAGAAAAATTAATGTTCAACATTGGGGAAAAAGAGAAATCAGGTACCAAATACATTGTCTATAAAGTGTCTATACTTACATATTTATATATACATGAACATTTTCAGTTAAAGTATGAAAGTGGTTATATGTGTGCCCAAAACATTAAGCCCAAAATGTTATTCCTCTTGAAAACTCCTAAGGTACCTTTTCTTGTAATAATATTTTAGTAGAGACTTGGTATAAAGACGCATTCAGGCTTCTTTGTTTTTAATTTTGCAAGATGTTAGTGTAGGATGCTTAAAACCCGCAAGGAGTTTTTTTTAGTCCTCTGCCTTTAGCCTTTATTTTCAGAAAAATTTAAATGTTGATTAAACGTGGAGAGAATTGAATAAATAAAAGAGGCAAGGCAGATAAATTGGATCTTATAATTCAGGAGAATAAAGATTGGCTTGTAAGAGATGAGAGTAAAATAAAGCCGGGCTAATAATAACTACAAGTATGCACCTGTGATTTTGTGGCTCGTTGTAAATATTTTCACTTCAGTTTCATTCCAGTGTCACTTTGGCAGTTATGGGTTTGTTTAGGGTTGTGGTTTTTTCATTTTTGAGATCTGCTTGTGGGGTTTTTTTGTGGGGGGTGTATGTATATGTGTGTATATATATATACATGTAAAGTCAGGATGGTGTTGAACAATAACGTAACCTGAAATCAAATTGTGTGCATGTATATCAAAATAAAACATATATTTTGTTTTCTTTTTAAATGTCATGAATTTGAAATTTACTTTTAAAAATACCTACACTACACTCGAGCTGCAGCCACTTTGCCTGGATTGGACTAGGAGGATATTTACAGTTAGTTTTTTTTTTCGTAAAGCTTTTCTTTCCTGTTGTTACATGAAAGACTTGCACAAACAAGAGCAACTGACTGTAGCTGTAGTTTATGCCATCAAACAAATGGAAGGAAATAGCTCAAGAGCTGCTGTTTTCGAGTGTTTACATTAGAGGGGTCTGTCCTGGTCTTACAAGCTCTTGAAGGGATTTTGAACCTTCCTAGTCCTCGTAAACGTTGACGTAGACTTGTTAGATGATAATAATACAGGTAATGAGTTTCCTAATGACTGGATTATTCTTATCAAATCTGTATTTGTAATTGCCTCTTCACAAAGTCTGTTCCTCATCATGTCTTTCTAGGACTGGCCTACTAAATTAGGCCCAGAGAGTTACAATTCTGACAGCCATTTTACAACTTATATTTCCTTCTCTTTCTCCTGGTATTAGCGAGTATTAGTGCTATTCTCTCTCTCCTTTTCTGGTGATGGTTCTCCTTTTTGCTTTTCTGTGGAGATGGATGCTATCAGAATGTGCTACTCCCTCCAAGAGGCCTTGGGAAGTTATTCAAGTGTAGTTGTCTTTAAATAAGCAGTTGTTCTCTGTTGGCTTCTGTGCTGGTGGCATCTTTTAAGCAACTGCAATACTCTTCCTGCTTGGGGAAAAATAAGTAGCGGACAGTCCTAGCACGGGACGGCTTCTAGTAGGTATGGGTAGGGTACAGGGCTCTTTGTTGTGATTGAGAAATACATTACAGTAATTCACATAACAATGTGATTTTTTTTTTTTTCACAAAGTTGTAGAAATAGGAAAATATTACCTTAACTCTGTGTCACTGTAGTTAAAAAAGAATGATTTCTGTTAATCCCATTATCAGCAGGGCCCAGACTTTGCTAGGCTCCATTATCCCTTCTGTTGAAATAGGAGGAAAGAGTCATTGGAAATTCTGTGATCTCTTCTGCCAAAAATCATCTGATACCAAGTCAGGGATCTTCCCAGGCAAGTGTCTTCATCAAGAGGAATGTTGAGACTGTAATACAGTTGTCTGTTGTTATCAGAGAGTTTAAAGCTTAAGAGTAAAATTTACTTTAGAACCGTAAATACTTCAAAAATAGGAAATGTAACTATTGAGAGTTTATACATGTAAATATAATATTGGAGAATATATCAAAGAAAAAAAGCTCGCTTTTAAGTGGTAATATTTTGCAAAGACTTACTTTGATGCTTTCTGATTTAATTTTTTACTTTTCTTTTTGCCATTTGGTGAATATTTTTCTGTGTTCCTAGTGCTTCACCAGCTCTTCTTCGTTCACCACCTCTGATACCAACAAAGAAGTGCTTAGTTTTGCTGCAGGGCAAACAACATTTTCATATTTGTACTCACGCCATAATAATGACATTTATCTTGGGAACATGACTTGAATTTTTAAAGTGATGAGAATATCACATATACTTTTGTTTGGTATGTTTATAAGTGTAAAATGCTACATAGGAAAGGAGTGCCTACTGTGTTCCACCTGAGCTTTTCTAATCTTTGTTAGGTAAAAAAATATGTACGTTTGAAAATCAGACTGCTCAGTCTCCTTTAGTTTTGAAATAAAGTTTTTGATTAACTGTGTGCAGGCAGGACAACGGGATCCGGGATCCGTATTGAATGAATTTAGGAAAGAAGAAGTGTGGAGATGCCAGTGCCTAAAGATCTGGAAAACAAAGATGCATCAGTAAGTGCGAAAAGGCGACAATCCCTGAAGAAAGAGGAGACTGAGGGGAGAAGGCAGAGCTGTTGAAGAGCATTGCCAAGTAGGGGGACTTGTGGCAGGTAGGGAAAGAAACAGATCAAATTGCAGCGGTGAGGATTCAGCTGGGCAAATGCAGTTTTCTAGGGAAAGTATTGAAAGGTTGAAATAATCATCTGTGGGGACAATGGATCTTCCATTGCCCGAGGCCTTCAAGAACAGGTTCGATTACCTGTATTGTTCCCACCAGATAGTTTAGTTATCATGCCCTGGGGCTGAGTGACAGACTGTCTGACCTGACCTTTGGAGGTATCTTCCATCCCTCCTTTGGTTAACAGACCTCTAACTACATTTTGCCCAGATTTTGATAGGATCAGAGTACCTAACTGATACATGCTGAAACTTATTTTCCGCCTCTGTAACCTGTTTAGCAGTTCTGTTTCAACTGGAATTTGTTTTATCTGTTTCGGTAAGAAAGGCTATGGTAGCTGTCAAGGAAAGGTTGTGTTCTTCAGTGAGTTTGGTTTCTTAGAGGAAAGCCCATTTACATTTAAGCCACTAGTATATTTGGTTAAGTATGAATTTGTTTCTTAAAATGAAAGTGCTAAGGTTTTTAAATTGTTTCATGCTGTTAGAAAGACGTTTTTCATCACAGTAGTATCACTAACATCATTAATGTTAAAGCTTTGTTGGCATTTTTACACAGGTGGGCTTTGAAAAGTGACAGTTGCATCTTCAACGAGTGATGAAATTGTGTATTCGGTTTCTTAGCATGTAGCATATTTCTCAGCAAACAATCTGAAACACAGGATTTACTTGAAAAGCAGTATAGTGCTATTTTGTTTATATTTTCACTATCTGTACAACTTAAGTGTTCATAACAAAATGCAGTTGCAGTTTTCAGGGTGAGGTAGTGAGACATGGGCCAAGTGCTCATTAATTAGAAGGCACGTTAAGAAGAGAAATCCAAATAATTCAATCTTTTTAAGCTAGTTGTAACTTTCTAGTATATGAATTTATTTTTTTTTAATTAAATTAGCATTTCTCTCATTGCTCTAAGATTCTTCTTCTTGTTACCAATCCTGTGTTTCGTGTGAGGTGGTGTCCTCCGACTCTAGATGGCAGTCACTGGTAGGCAAAGGGAAGGATCGTTCTGAGCTGCTCGGCCTGGATCCTGCAAGTCTCTGCACCGGTTGGTGTATCTAGTTGGAATTTTTATGGTGTTGGACAGCAATAAAAGTGTCAGTTCAGCTTCTTTCTCTTCTAAACTACCACAAAGATACTATGAAGAGAGAAAAAAAAAAGGGAAAAAAATAACAGAAACTGAGATAACATTGCAGTGAAACATTCATAAAATAGAGCTTTAGTAACGCTGACAATAGTGAAGAGATTTCTTCTGTATTGGCAAGATTTTCTCCTAGATTAACAGACATAAATTTGCTTATAATGGGAGGAAAAAACAGTTTCCCGCTAAATTCAGTTTCAAAGAGTGAAATAGATTGACCAAGGTGCAGCCAGGGATAATAGGAGTGGAGGAATGAGTGATTGTAATCTCATTTTAACAAATGAGGGTTTCCTCACAGTCACATAAGCAAATAGGTCTTTTCTTTGTTTAAGATATTTTGTCTTCCACACCACCCCCCCGCCCCTCCTCCATCCTCCCCTTGCGGTGTCCATTGTCTCCTCTTAATTTCTAAACTCCTCTTAATTTTGCAGGTAATTCCTTTCCTTCATACCTGTTAGCAGTCTGTCTCTTGACTCTCCACTCTGTCTCGTCTTTTTAAAGCAGGATAAGCTATGATGTTTTTTTTCTTTCCCTTTCTTCGTATAGAGGCTGTTTGCCTTCCTAGCTCGTCACTACTAAAGAGTTTGATGTAACATTGCAGTTAGAAAAGGCAGCAGCGCTCGAGCAAAGGAACAACAGTTCCTCAGCACTTTCTGTGTAGGGGTGGTTGCACTTCATGAAGTGAATCCTGCCTGATAAGAAAGTGATTGTTATCATAAGTCCAGTTCAAAACCAGGAATTAATTTGTACATTTTATTGATCTCTGATTTCAAACGCTGTGCCACATTACGGTCTTGGTTACATATGTGCAAATCCCAAGAAACTTTGGAAAACACTGGAGTTGTTCTGGATTTACAGAGGTATGCTTAAGATCAAGTTTTGGCTTTCAGTTTCAATAATAAGAAAATGATTTACTGTTATCTTACTTATTGTATAAACTGCCAGCATTTGTAAAGGGGCTGTGATCCTGTAAATGCTTTGCAAATATTCTGCAGGAAATGTTTTGCGCTCAAAAAGAGTAAAAATCAGAAGATCTCAATTTTTGCTGAATGCAATCCTAACAAAAAGCTTTTAATTTCTTAATGTACTATTTTAACTGGGGGAAACTGCTGATTTTTGAAAGGAAAGGTGCCTTAGATGCAGAAGAATGAAAAATAGACCAAAGCTTTAATTAGGTCTTTATTTTTACACATTTATAGTGAAAAATACTGTTGGCATTTTATGCCACGTTTTACAATTCACAGTCAAATGCATTTCCAGAACCAATTTGAGAACATGGTGTATCATTTGTGAGGAAAAGCTTTCTGGGAGTTTGCAGTAATCTAGTACAGTTTCTGTGTGAAATTCACATGCAAGAAAGACAAGATAGAGATAATTTTGGTGTTACGTCAAGATTATATATTAGGATGACAGGTATCAGAGTCCCTAATAGATTGCACGGTGCAGCGATAATGAAGAGTGATGCTTTCTGTTCCTAACCCTGCCTTGGGCCTGGTAGGTAACTGTGGGCAAATCATTCCTCCTTCCTCAATATCTGTCTGTAAAAATGAAGATAATAATGTGAATTACTTTGTGTTTCATTTTGAGATCTAAAGGGAATACACAGAAATGGAGTGGTAGGAACATGATGGGAAATATAAGGTGGTAAAATAAGCATCTGTATTACAGACAGCTTTGTACTGGCAACTGATTATAAAATTATTGATTGTACCGTTCTTTTCCTGTTGAGAGTATGACTATGTACTTGTTCACAGGATTACAGGAAAAAAATCTTGGTGTTTCTTGTGCTAGTCTGTCTTTCAGCTTCTCATTCAGAATTTACCATAAGGTTATTCTGCTTTTATTCTTGCTCATTACCATCCCCATGAGGGACAGTTAAAGCCGTAGTTAATGGAGGATAAGGACAGCAAAGGTCTGTCTGTCTTTCTTTTCTCTATCTCCTCCCTTTCCATCTCTCTGTTTCTCTTTGGCCATTGAAAAATGTAGGTCATATTGCATCACCATAAAATGGAACAGTCAGAAAGGTGTTTGAAAAATGCTGACATCCTTAGCCTGGGGTGCATGCCAGTGTCCTTTGTTTACATTGAGAATAGTGTTGTACCTGTGTAAGAACCAGCATCTCTGTTAAGGTTAGTGGTACGGTACCTAAATTATGAGTCAGATTTTAAGATGACTTTCATCTGCCTGCAGTAATTTAAAATTAGACAGATAAGATGCAACCACTCACAGTAATGATATACATGAGGAGCTAATTTGAAATCTTTAATCTGCCATAACCGTGACGGTGTAGTTTGAATAATATTACCTTTAACAGGGAAGCTCAGTAATAAATTTTGCAAATCATGTTAATCATGTACTCTGCATTGTCTTGATTAGCTGTGCCTTTCACTCTTGAAAAGTATGTTTATATTATACATTTGTGTATTCTTTTGAACATTCCTGTTTTACTTCACGCACCCTTTTAAATGAACCAATCAGGGTTTCATTTATTTAACAAAACGGACAATCCTGATGTCTAGTGCCTTATTGCTTGCAACCAGTCTTTTGTTGTTTGTGTTTCTGATGTAATACGAGTTGTAACTGGTATGAAATATTCGTATGGCATAAAATGCAGAACATATCTTTTTCTTCTCTACAGTTGTATATAAATACCATTTTAAAAGAATATATAAATATAGTTTCAACTGTCCTTATTTATCTTAGTTGCAGTAAGCGAATGTGTTTTATGGATTGAGCTTTCAAATGGTGGTATAAATCACACTGAAAGATGCAGGTGTTTTGAAATATAAGACAAGATACTCGCTTGTAGAATATCTGTTTCATTATTTCTGAAACCAAGTGTTTTTTTAACCTGTCTGTTCTATACTTTCTGTGTTTATATGTAAACAGTTCGAGTGCAATATGCAAAGGCTTCTTATGGTTTTGTTAATCTTACTGCTGAGGAAGACTTTTAAGTTAAAAAAGAAATTTCTGAAAGATAAAACTAAAATGAATGATAACACAGTGTGCTGAGCAAAATAATGAATGCAAATCTTTTCCTGTTGCCATTAGACAAAGGAAAATGTCGGTAGTCAAAGTTAAGATCCCTCAAGTGCACTTTGCTGTGTGTAATTATTTTGCAATTTTAATCAATTTTTTTTTGGAATTATACAAAAGGGGATGTTGTTTCTCCGTTGACTAAGATATTAGTTGTTTGGTAACTAAGATATTAGTTATTTAAGCTTGACCCTTCTCATTATCTCTGAAGATACTGATGCATGTTTGTAATAGTTTCAAAACAACTTGTATCTTTATTATATTTTGCACGGAGTCTTCTGTTGCATTTGTGTTTGCACGGATAATAGTTAATATTTCGCTAATTCTGTGAAATATGTTGGTATCCATAGGAAATATATGAAGCCTTGAGATGTTGCAGTTTTGTAATTAACATTTACAGAAGTTTGGCATCTAATCTCTACATGAAGCATTTATTGTTTATTTTTTTTAATCTGTGAAGAGGTAAAGAATTATGTCTTCCAAAAAGAATAGGAGGGCCAATTATTGGTAGAGCTTACCACGCTTATACTGTCTTTGACCCACTGAGATGCTGTAGTTGGTGGGCCCCGAGTCAGTCTCCAGCACAAATGAGATCAGCCTGGGAGTTGCTCTGATTTTCTCTTATTAGCAACCCCATGCCTTCTGCTCTTCTTCCAGCACACACCTCCTGCACCCATCTTTCCAAGGGGCAAAGTAAGATCTTGTGAGGTTATCCCCATAATTATAAAATATCTAAATGAAACCCAGTATTGGGGTGATTATAGATAGCATGTCCGAATCTTTGTTTATATAAATGTAGATATTGTATTTTATCTTAAATTAGGATATTTAGTAGATAACAAAGGAGAAAGACTGTTCCAAGATTTAAGCATGTTCTTTGGTACCTGTTTCTGACAGCTGAACAGGAAAAGAGTTAAAGGAGTTTGGATAGCTGAGGCATTTTGATATTGAATAACTGAGGCATTAGTTTTGATACTTTCAAAAGTTAGGGATGATTTATCATGTACACTTTTTTTTTTTTAATTAATTGCTTTGCAATTACAGTTATTATGTAAGTATCTTTCCCTTAAATGGGTAATACATGTTAGTTGTCATAACTATACCTTTATTATATACATCTGTGTAGATACATTTTTGACTGGGATATAGCTATGGTTTCCCATCATGCCTGTCAGTAACTCCTCAAAGTATTAAATAGCAATTGCAGTAAAGTTTCCTTGATAGTCAGGCATCAAGAGTGACACAACGCTAAGTCTGCTTCACTGGTTTGAAAATGCAGGCCTTTTTCCATTTTCTTGGATTGCTGCTATGACTGTTTTTGTCATCTTTCCATTTTTGAACTAGTTCTCCCTTTTCCAGGGTGTCCAAGTGCTACCTTCTGGAGAGAGAGCTCCTCCTGGCTTGTTCTCAATCATCCCATTGCTTCCTTGCATTACGCTTTGCTGACAGTTGTGGTTGTAATTGACCTGCTGTAAATTCTCAACAAGAATTATTCCTGTTCTTTGCCACCCATTACCCAAAGAAAGAATTCTCTTTAAAGGGTTGTTAAACTGTCACTTTACTCTTTTGAAACTTACTCTCTTAACTTCCTTCAAACTCAACTCCAGATGTAATCCCTACAGCAAAATGCACAGGTGGTGACATAGTGATCACGCTCTGATCTCTTGTATATAGGAAAAAAAATTTTGCTGATCCTTCCATCACTCTCATCTGGTCTGTTTTTTTTGTACTTACCACTTACTTATTGCCCAGTTTATAGATTTTTAAGTCTGTGGAGAAGTCTTCTGTCTCATAGGCAATTTTTGTTTTCATTTTTGCATGAATCAGAGGAGCTCGCCTTTTATGTAACAAGTAACATTTATGTCAGGATAAAAGAAAGTGTTTTGCATGCGGAGCTGTCCTACCCTTTAAAGAAATTGGATAGAGATAGAGTGAGTTACTTCCACAGCAGGGAGGTCATATGCTTGATTGGGACTTAGAGGCTAAACATTGGATGATCTTCTGTGAAGGGGACAGCCGTAGGAATTCGGTCTCCTGTCCTGAACACACAAAGGAGAAAAAGGATTTTTGCCGAACGCTGCGCTGCCTTTCCCAGTGAGCAGCAGCAAGAGTTGTAAAGAAAGTTTTGTACTGTAGTATTCACTGAGATTTGTGTATGTAAAAAGGAAATACAGTGTTTTCTGAGACTTCTGCTAGTGTAGAAATTTGTTAACAATCAGTTTTGTTAACCATAGAGCAGAACAATGACCGCAGAGGAGAGAGAGAAAATAATACTGGACTTGCACTTGAGTGTTGTCCACTGATGAGAAGAAAATTTTAGATTTTCTAGATTGTAGTTATTCTAGTGAATATAATTAGGCTCAGATGTGCTTCTTAGGATCAAGTATGACGCTAAGTGGAGTAAAACTTGGAAATAGTAAAGACATCTGTAGGTGATCTCAGTCAAGATAGTGTCCGCTGCTAAGCTGCAGTTTGAAAGAAAAGGGGGTTACCCTCAGTGCCTACAAAGACTTTAAAGACATGAAGTCAGTCTGCAGACAGCTTCCCAGTGGAGCAGCAGAAGGCAGGAAAAGCTTTGCTCTGCACCTTCCACTGGGGCAGAGCCCTACAGCCTGTGAGATGGCTTGGATGCCCTCTTGGACTGCATTCCTCTTGTCTGGACTTTAATCCTTGAAGGAGAAAAAGTAGTTTTCTTTGAAGTATCATCCGGTCTCAGTGCTACATTGGCTTATTTATATTTATTTTCATGACTTTCTGGTAGATGAAAAAAAAATCACCACTTTAATTTCAAAACACTTAAAGATCAAATAATTGATTTTTATAATATAACCTGTGCACAAGGATGGGTGAATTTTGTTTTTTAAGCTTTGACAAAGCTTTGGTTAGCTTTAACCAATTAGGTATTGATTTCTGCTAAACCAAAGCAAACGGCTTAAATTTGATTTATATAAACAGTAAGTTTATAAGCATTGAATGAAAGGATTTTTAAAACTTAAGCTTGAAATGATTAAAATTCCTTTTGTGGGGAAGGCCTCAATCTGTGCATCTCTCTAATTTTTGTTGCAGTTCTAGGCACTAATGACTGTTACGTGAGGGATCATTTTTAGCTATCCGCGTTCTATGACATGGTGGTAAAATGTCAATGAGTGCATAGCGAGAGCCCCTGTTGTTGGAGTCGTGCTATATTCTAGAAAAATCCTGTGTAGAAAATCCAGCCCTGTCGTGTTACCAGCTTGTGATACAGACACAACCGTCTGCTTGGAAATCTGGTCAGTAATAGTCGATGTAAGTGCAGTAACTGGGCTGAAGATTGAGATTTCATCCAATGCATACCTTTCTGGTAATGTCAGGCTGCCATTTAAAGAGCTGCTCTGTACTTAAGAGTACATAACAGCTCCCTGCTTACCTTTCAATTTTAAATCCATTGCAGAAATTGTGTTTGTAGAATTGATAAAATGCTTCGTATTAGTCTGTAAATAGATACGTTCGTAGTTATGAAACGGAGATAAGGTTTCAAATGTCTTATTGCTGTATTCTTTTTTTTGTTTTCTTTCAGAATTAATCAGGTACAAGTTAGAGAAAGCTTCCAAAATCTGAACAGATGAAGATCAATTGATAAATCAACCCAGCGATTCACCGTATTTTCAAGGTACTGTGACATGCTTACCCAAATATTTTTCTTGAGCATAATATTCACATACTTTAGCTGTGAGAAGCGTGCAGAACAGGATATGAGCAGGATTGCAAAGCAAGCCTGAAGTGTTACCAGATACAATGGGAAGAATTATTTTTTTTTTAAATGCAGGTGTTTAATATATGTTTCAATGGGAAATAAAGCGACCTTACCGTCAACCTAAAGAGAGTTCAAATATAAAAGTAGGTTGGATTATATCTCTCAATCACTTAGATGAAGTGTTTCGGACAAGTAAGATGTGTCAGTCAGGCAATATTTTTAATTTATTTATTATATTTTTGAAGAAGTAAACTTCTTTTTCCGAATAATTAGTTTTGTCTGTTTCCACGTTTCCACAATGCTTTAAAATATTTGAAGGCTATTAGGCTCTGGTATATACCACAGCCTGCCAAGTGCATCAGTTTTGTTATCTTACCAGTTCAGAAAGTAAAATGGAAGCTGAGGCAAAGACCTAACACAGTGGGGGTTATTCTCCATGACTAGTGTTCCTGGCAGAACATTAGGAAAAAGAAAAAAATGATAATAATAAATGGAGATTTTTGGCTAAAAAGCTGCTAGTGCAGATTATTTTATAAGGTATTGCAGATTCATTGAAGCAATATCTCTTCCTTTCTCTGCTTGCATTACATTTATCTTTTATTCTTTATCATCACATGCATTTCACCTTTTTGTCAAGCAAAAATATACATCACAAAAGAAAAGACTTCACTCTAATTTTGCATTTTGCTTATGCAGACTTGAAGAATACAATATGTTATAGCCTGGCTAGTATTTGCTATACAAATCATCTTTTAGTGTATTTAAGAACAACTTGCAGCAGAAAGGGCTATTTCAGTTAGCATGGAGTGGGTCTGCAGAAGTTATCTAAGTGGCAGAGTTAACCTGGGCTCAAGAAGAACGAGGAGTGTTTGTCATGATGTGGCTCTTCCAATGTTACATATTGCAAGCTGTAATATCTGAAGTTGCTATAACAAAATGCTTTCTTGGATTTTCCATCAGCCTGAAAAATGGCTATATTAGTGAACCCAGAGTGCCCGGGGTTGCAAAAATTGGCATTGTTCTAATCTTTTTGCTTGCTCCTCATCACTAAGTAGAGTCACAACATCTATCAGTTTTTCATATAATCATAGGAAGGTCCATAGAAGAATCCTTTGGGCGTAATCTGGTCCAGGCTTCTGTTGAAAGCAGGTTATCTCAATCCTGGTCAAGCTAAGAGTTAAATATTTCCAGCAAGGGAAAGTCCACCATTTTTCTGGGCTACCTGTTCCAATATTTAATTATTCTCACAGTGAATATTTTTTTTCTTGTATCAAAATGGAACTTCTGAACCAACTTGTGCCTGTTGCTTCTTGCCCTGTCACTGTGTTTTTTGTGAAGAGAGTACCTCCATCTCCTCTATAATTATCTTTTACATATTGGAAGACTTTGATTACATCCAACCTGAGCCTTCCCATCTTTAGGCTGAACAAACCCAATTCCCTCTCATTTCTTCAGTACATTTTCCAATCTTCTGATCACTTTCATGGCCCTCTGCTGGACCTTGTCCAGTTTAATATGTTGCTTGAACTGGCTCAGTCTTCCAGCCTGTCTGTGTACACAGTGACACTTCTTTCGAGTGTATCTACTGGCCTTCCAAGTTTTGTGTCATCTGCAGTCTTGGTGAGGATGCATTTACTCCCATCATCCAGATTATTTTAAAAGTTCTGGATTTTAAAATGTGAATAGGATGGAGCCCAGGACTGACTCCATTTGTGACTGACTGCCAGTATGATTTTGAGCCGTAACCACCCTCTGAGCACAGCAGTTTAGCCAGTTTGCCAGCAATCTCATGGTCCGCATCCGTGACCTTTCAGACTTACTCTTTGAGCACGTTGAGTGCATCCTGTCCATTCCCATAGACCTGCCCGTGTCCTATTTCTACGATATTTTGTTGCTAACTTGCTACGCGTAGGGTCAGTGCAGGTGGCATTAGCAAGCAGCAATCAGTGTGAGAAGAAAGATATAAATTTGAATTTCCTTGTGCCAGAGTTCTTGGGGTCCTTGATTTGATGCTAAGGAGCCATTTAGAGAAGCTGGCAAGAAGCCAGGCAGGTTATGAAACCTTGTGTGGTAGTTGGGTTCCATCAGAAGATCATTTATACCAAACTATTCCCATTAAGTGCTTTGATTTCGATAAGTGGAAATTCAGGACTAATGTTTTGTTACAATTGTCCTGAATAGTTGTGTATTTTAATCATTCTAAATCATAATTCTCTGTGTATAAATGAGAATTAAAGGTCATACTTGTTTCTGATTCTTCTGATTAAAATGATTCATCTGCATAGTTAGGTTGCCAAATTTGTTTTAACATTTCCAAATTCAAAAGGTGATTTCAATAGCTTATGTAAAATTAATAAACATTAGTTTGATTTCAAAATAATTAACTGGATGTATCTTGCGTAGTTTTACCTCTTTAACGCTTGAAAACTTTGTATCACTATTCAGTGTTTTCTCTGTAAAATTCTCTTCAGGCATTGACAGTATTTAGTATTTATGGTGTCATTAGTATTAGATGTCATTAGTATTTATGACATTTAAGCAGGGCAAAGATCTGCATTCTTGTATTCCTTACGCTTCTTATTCTGCTTTAGTTGTCTATGTCATCAGTTCTTGCAGGAATCTAACTTGCATTTAAAACATACTTGATAGATAAGTAAAGAAGGCAGTGGTTGCACTATTTTGCTAGAAACCATATATTTTATTAACACATAGCAATGACACTGGCTTATAATTTGGGTGTAAAAATGTTTTACTATCTTTAGTTGTCATTGTGATATTTGGATAAACATTGCATTCTCATCCTAATGCAGAGTTCTTTGCAGATTCACTTACATGTATTAGCCTCTATTCTCCCATTCCTTCTCCTCAGAAGAGGATAGTTTAAGTTAGTCCTATAATCTTAACCATATTTTCCCTGGTACAGGTGGTTTATACTAGGTATGCATGATAATTTCATATTCCAGTATTTAAAGTAGCTGTATTCCAGCACTTCTAAGCATCTTCAGCTCCCTCTTTGAAGTGTTACTCGTAAATAAAATTATACACATCAACCTGTTCCCAGGATCTGGGGAAAAAAGGGTAATAGATTGGCATGGCTTGTTGTATATTTTTTTTTACTGTGTGCTGCTCGTGATTGTTATTCTGTGGGGTCATAGTCCTGCATATAGTTATAAAGGGAGAAGTTGCTTTATTTCACTGGATGTGAGAGTGAACCACAGATTACCATAGTGCATTTTTCCGAATCTATTAATATTTTTCTGTAGTGAGGCTTAAAGGAACTGGTCTGTTTTGTTACGACTGAATAGTTCTCTCATCATCCGGATGTCTTGATTTATATGAATATTTTATCTCTTGCATCCCTACTTGTCCAATTATATTCTTACACTTCTCATACTGGAGACGTATTTTGAAATGCACAGAATGTGCTCTTAGTTCCACCGCTGTCAGCAGGAGCTGACGGGAAGGTCAGGACTTCACTTCAGCCTATCAGCTACTTGAGTTGTCATTTCATCCGGAATCTCGTCTACCAACAAGTCTTCACTGATACTATTTGTTCTTAGTTTTTAAGCCCTTCTTGATAATTTCATACCTTTTGGCTAGAATTAACTTACTTGATTTCCTTTAATGCCATAGTGCTCCTCAGATCTTTTCCTTGACAGACTTTTTTTTGAATTCACTTTTTTCTTTTCTTCTGGGTACTGATAAAGTGACACCCTTGTAGGTTCTCCCTGTCTCTCCCATAGCACTTCAGTTCTTGCATCCTTTCACTTTCATTGTGGAAAATCATCAGTGAGTCCCATTGTTGTACTTCTGCTCTTAAAAGAGTTCAGCTGCAGACTCATCCTTCCATTTTCATTCCAATTAAGAGTTATCATATCTCAGGTGCTATACGGAGGCTGTCTTACAGATTCTAACTGAGCAGCTGAAGGAGGTGTTCCCTGTTTGAACAGCTCTCTCAGCAAGACCACCTGGCAAAAGAATGGAACCTGCCAGTACAGGTGAAAAAATACCCCAAAATAACGAGTCTGCAGTCTGAGGCAGTTGCGTGCTGTTCATAGGCAGGTATTTAATCATAGTATTGCCAACCATGGTTAATATGTTGTTAAATCTTACTTTGTGAGCTTTAAACCTGAGTTTTATTTTTCTGTATGTTTCGTCTTCTTGCCTCCTTTCTTTCCTTTTGCGGGTTGTGTTATATCTTCTGTTTGTTTCTGCTTTCTTCACCGGGTTATTTGGCTGTTTTCTCTACATCATCCTCTGTTCGCTGTTTTCCTGCCTCACATTTTTCTTTCTCCACTTTATATCTCAAATTAACTTCATTTCCCCTTGTTTTTTTCTTTCGTTCTCTGAATACCTGTTCTCATTCACATGTAGGAGCCGTCTGTGGTTATTCACACACTGTCTCAGTGCCAGTGCTGCAACTTGGGCTGTTTTTGCTTCCTCAGTTAAAACCTCTGAACTGGTGTAAGTTCTGGGCCCCTGTTTCTCTTAAAGAGCACTGGCTTCTGGGCAGTGCTTTCCACACTCCTCACCAGGTTCATCCCACTTAATTCTGGGTGCCTAATGCAGGTGTCTGATTTATGTGCACAGTCATCCTGACTACTTCTATGGTCAGTGGGAAGAAAAAGGCTTCTTCTAAAAGTGCTTTGGATGAGGAGGAACCAGAATGATGCCAAAAGCATCCCTGGCTCTCCAGTCATTGCCAAGGGAGCTTTGGATGACTGTACTCCTGATCTAAATGTCTCAGATTCATTAGAGTCACCTCTATTCAAAGTCTACAGCTTGTACATGTGTTTTCAATTCTGATCTCTTTCTAACATGATGGATTTTCAGGGTTTTCCCTGTTTTTCCCTAGAATCATCAATGCATCCGTGTATAGCACTATGGTAACAATTTAAGAAAATTGAACTCGTGTGCCTAAAAAAACCCAAACACACAATTAGCCTAGTGAGTTTGTGGAGAAACAAAATTCTCTCCACCTCCAATCCTTGTAAAATTAGTTTCTCATCTGCCCCTGTTTCTGCTCTTTGACTAATCAGCCTTGTGCATTGAAGGGATGAACTGATCTTTCTGCTGCCGCTTTCCTCCCTCTACTGGAATACTGATGTACTCACGGCAGAGGAGGAAAATATTTTACTAGCGGAAGAAGGTTTACTAAAGGACAGCCTGAGGCCCAGACTGCAGAAGTAGATCTTGAGTGGGAATACATAGGAAAAAAAGAAAAGCTATGAAAGAGGGAGAGGAAAAACGCAACGACCGGTTTGAAAGAGCAAAAGGGAAGGGGATAATGAAAGTTGGGTGAAATATTGATGAGTGTCGACCTTAGAAATGGAAAAGTTGACAATATATTGGCTTTAACTACTTGCTAAAGTAGTTAGCTAATCAATGTAATAAATGTACTCAATGGCCAAATTAAGCCATTTTACTCTGGCATAATTTGACATACATACATCTGTAATGTTTAAAGAAAAGAATCATGTGACACCTAACATTAAATTGATATGCCATGGTTAAATCTGTCACTTTTAAAAGGTAGATGAGGGTGTTGTATGGTCCTGTTTGATCACCCATCGCTGTATTTGCTTAATGATCTATGTAAAATAAATAATAGAAAAAGCCTTTACAAATTTGATGGACCCTCGGACTTACTGAGGATTCTTTTTCAAACTGCAGCTGAGGCAGCTTTTTGAGAGCTTTCTCCAGAACAAAGGAGAGTGGTAGGAATGAAGTTTATAATGTAAAGCAGAATATTTGACACAGAGAATACAGTTCTGTCTATACCTTGCCTTATCCTATGGCTGGAGTCTGAATTCAGCTATGGATGTTATGTTAGACTCCATTTGTGGAGCACTTAAAGAACTAATCTTGAAAGAAATCAGTCATAGATTTATTTTTTTTTCTATCTGGCTTCTACAGCACTGAAAAAGCTTAGGTTCTGTTCAGAAATTTAGTGCCTGACTGACATTTTTCTTCTGCTTTTCTGTATTATAAAGTACGGTATTGAATAATTAATCAAACAATAATGTCCTCCATCATTTATCTTTAGACTCTGGTTCCATAACCACCTTTACTCATCCTCAGACTAAGATGAAGAGTTTTTCCGTAGATTTGGGAAGCTACAGTATGGTTAAGGGCAAAGGTAACTAAAGGATCAGGGCCCAGCTTGAGAAGTTGACAGCCTTAGTTAATTAATCCTGCTACAAACATCTCCAGTAGAAGTCATTGTTGTTCTCTTTATCTAAGTCTTGTGGTATTTGCCTTTTACTAAGGAGTTAAGTTAGACTTGCAGTGATTGAGAGAAAAATCTCACTAGCTGTTCTGTAGTAGCTCAACACTTACAAGATACGTTCTGAGTGTGACGTAAGTTATCAGTTGGGTGGAACACTGAAACTATTATAATTACAGCCTATCTCATCGCATACGATGGTTGTCTGATGAGCTTGTATTATACATCTTTTATATGCATCAATATGGAAAGAAACATCTATAGCTTGTATAGATCCACACTTTAAATGAAAACAGTGAAGCATTAGCTAAGCCTGCACATACATGTAGACCTCTGCAGAACTGAGATTGTGCTTTCTATACAAATTTATTAACAGTTTTGATTTTTGCTGTCTGGTTTTGAAAATGCACATATGTGATCCGTGAGCAGTTTCACTGATGATGCGAGTCCCATGCTCTCAGGCTTACATCGGGACTGAGTACCTATATAAATCTGTTCTGCAGGTCCTCTGTATTTTTTTAGATGTTCACTGAGGATGTTTACTGACAGTAGCATCAAGCATGGACAGAAATCTGTGAAGATCATGGCCTGAGATTTTGACATTGGTACCTGAACATCTTAGAGAAAAATCTGTAATAAATGGATTCTAAACACAGGTTTTTTTTTTTTAATCAAAGAACTCGATTTTGCAAAGCTTAAACTTTGTTGCTAGGAGTTTTCAGGCCGGAAAGCATCCCTTAATCCTGGCTTTTAACGTCATCCCAAAGTTTAGAGGGGGGGG
>VWZK01015963.1:841083-907368 GCA_013396935.1 Baryphthengus martii
CTCGGGGCGACGGTACGACACGGCGGGGTGCCCGGCAGGGGGGTGCCGGGGGTATCGGAACCGGGGCGGCGGTTGGGTCCGTTTCTCCCCCCCAAACGTCTCGGCCGAGTTCGTTGTCCGGTACGCGGTTGCCGAGGCGGCGGCGCCCCCCGGCCGGGGACTCGGGAGCGGCGCGGAGCGGGTAGCGCCTGCCCCAGTTCCTGTAATCCGGGACACGGTGCGAGGAGGTCTGAGCCAGTCCCAGGAGGCCGGCACCTCCTGCCCTCGATTCAGCCTGGGCTTGGGGGGGGGGAAGCTCCTGCTTCTGGTGAGGCATCCCCCGGCGCTGACAGCGCCTAGGGCAGCCCCGACCCCGCTCCCGGGAACGAGGCGGCAGGTTTCAGTCCCTCTGAAGCTGTATTTACTGCAGCAGCGATGAGAGTTCATATCCCTGATGTGCTTGGTCTGTTCCCATAGGGGAATGGGCTACAGGTCAGTAGCCACGGTCAGCCCGACTCTCTGACTTGTGTATGGATTGAGGTCTTGTGGCTTTTTGGTTTTAGGAACAGCATTAGAAGAAAGTTTCAAGGAATACGGAAGAAACCGAGAAGCAATGCGACTTTGCCGAGAAGGTGAGTGCAATTCATTCTTGAAGAAAAGCACACAGAGAAGTTTTCCTGCTTGTAACTATTTATGAGAGGACATGCATGGGAAAGAGAAACTTCAATCCTATTGCTTTGGATTGGGGACTTATGGCCTGTCAGTGAGTGGTGTCATTAGCATTAATATTAAATTAATGTATAATCTCAAAACTACAAGGTAGGGCATAGGTTACTTATTGTATTTACTGTGCTTCTGGTTGTATTTTTTTTTTTTTTCAAAGACTACAAGTAGTCTTGAAGAAGCTGTGTGACCAGCACTGATAATACCTTCTCTTGAGCTAAACTATTTTGATTCTTAATGTAATCCTTGTCAGTATTTGAACACTGATCCTTTTCCCTGTCATGTCAACGTGTTTTGTTTATTTCTTAGTGTACTGCTCAATGAGAGTGACCTTTCACCTGTGATTAGTAAAAGCCCATTAACGGCCCAGTTCATTTCTAGAGTAGCAATGATACTTGAAGTTGTAAGCAGATGATGAATGAAAACTATAGATTATTGATAACTTTGTAACAGGGAGTGGAAAAAAAAAGTGATGAGTCTGATTTGTGATGTTACTTTCTTTTTTTGTTTGTTTGTTTGTTTTTCCAGATTAACAGTTGTTTTCTAGCAGAGAAATGTTCTAAAACTTCCACAATATTGTTGGAGCCAGCTTGGTTCCGTTGGACTTTCTGAGAAGTATGACCTAAAATAGACCTTGTTGTTTTAAGTACTAGATCAGTTAGACCTGAGTTATTTATTTGATGCTGTTAGAAATGACAGGCTGAGTTTGTGATCACAGAAGGCAGGACTTGCCAGGGACCTTAGGAGATGATCCAACTCAGCACTTATCTATTTGTGAGCTACAAACAGCAAAGGAAACCTGAAGCAAGGTGGCACAGGATAGTAAAACTGGGAGGAAGTGATCCATACTGAGGCTGAATCAAAATTCCTAGTGTGGCTAAAATTTGGAAAAAATCAATTTCTAGGACCAGAGTCAGTGGTCACTGACCTGTAAGAAAGATTTAGTAGACATCTATGGTGTGGCATTGAGTCACGTGCCATTTTACCATCTTCTAAGTGTATGTGTAAGTTCTTAGGCATTTGGAAAATCGCTTTGTTACATCATCGCCGAGTTCCAATCTAATAGTTGTGTTGGATATTTAATTTACTTTTCTAAATAGGTAAATCATTCAAGTGCTAAAACAGCATTTATAGCGATAAGCATACACATTATCCTAGTAAAGATTTTACTAATAAGGATTTTCAAACATTCTTTCTTATTTCTACCTCTTAAAATGCAAGCATCTAAAGTTTCCAGATTTTAAAGATTAGCTGGCAGGGTGAAGAATAATCTCTTCTTTTTTTTTTTTTTTTCTTTCCCCTCTGAAGAGAGATCACGAAACTGTTTTTGCATAGGCTGACTACTGAGACACAGCTTCTCTGCGCTGACTCCAACCATGTGAATTATTTGTAGGGTTATGAGTTGAAGAAAGTTCCTAAAACACTTTGAGAGTTAAAAGTGAAACTTAGTGGCTCTGTTAGGTTCCAGAAGCTTTATGACATATAAATGAGACACCATCTAGTCTGTAGGGAGCTCAGCCTACTGCAAAATAATTAATACCGCTTTTTCTTTACTTTAAATTTGCACCCAAAGAAGTAGGAGAGCGGCAGAACATTCCAGCATATGTGCGTGTTGTGTTATCAAACTGATTTTTGAGAATGCTGTAACTGGTTCCTTTTCCCAGGAAGAATTTTGCATTCAAAAATGAGGAACAAACACGATTTAAATAATCGGATTATCTAAAGCAGAAAGGTGAACCAAAGGTATATATTTTGTCAAATCAATTCTAACCTCGAGATTTGTGTCATGGTACCACGCAGTGTTTTGAACGTGGCTAACAACAGAACTCGTTGTGTAAGAAAGTTCCTTCTGTACCGATTGGGAGTTGACTCAGAGGCCCAACTTCACAAAAGGATTTCAAGGTTATTTAGGCTAATTTAACCTTGCATTGCAACTCTTCCAGTTTGCATAAAAGAATTAAATATTCATGGCCTAGAGAGGGAGCAAAGGAGAGAACATGACTTTACAGCCCACTTACTAGAATTGGGTTCAAAACCCAGAATGGTTTTTTTTCTTATTTAACAGCCGCCAGCTTTCAGGTCAGGCTCCCACCGGCCTCTGTACCCACTGGGTTATGGGCTGTAGTTGTTTCCTTTCCCGTGTGCTGTTCCTCTGCGTTTTCTAGCGGGAGTAGCTTCATCATCAGCCTGCCTGGTGGCAAGAGATGGGTGTCAGGCTTGCAGGCAGTGGAGTCTGAGTCTCCTGAGCAAAGAGTGAGTGTTCCCGTCGCTGTAACATTGTATTAAAAAGGGGCTGAAGATCACCAGCTTCTCCTTTTGTTATGGGTTAAAGGAAAAGAATACCTGTTATTCTTTTAAAGGGATAAAGGACATAACTGTGTAATTCCAGGACAACGTTTGCAAGCTGTGGAGAGAGGCAGGATTTCAGACACACCTTTGTCACTGGCATTTCCTATTTGCTGATCAGGCAGCTCCTCTCTCAGCACGCTGGTGGTTGTGAAGCCTGATGAGTCCTTAATACCCGTCAGTGATGCTAGTTCCATGTAGGGATCAGGAAACTAAAATTAGTTCATAGTCTCATACACTTTTTCTCTCTACCTAGCCCTCCTTGACATAACCAAGCTCACATCAAAGGGAAAACTGGAAATTGAATTTTGGCTTCCTGAACTCCCCACGTTTGTCTCTCATATTTCCTTGTTTCTTTTTCACTGCTTTCATATCCTTTCTTTTCTGCTAATCTGTAATATGCAATTATTCCTGCTGGGATCCTCACAGAGCTTCGCCAAAGTGAGGAGCTCACTGGATATCTTCCTACTAGTTGCTTTTTGAGGCAGTAACAGTCCATGCTGAGCTTTGATGTAGAAATTAGAGCTGCAGGAATAAGGTACAAGCCCAATCGACTTGGCTCACTTCTGGTACGAGAAATCTCCAACAGATGGAAATGAAAAAGGGACATCCATCATCATAGGAAAATTTTGATTTGATGTACCCTTTAAAATTTACTTTGACTTTGTATGCCAAAGTAGTCTTGTGATGAACAATTCTATCAATGTAAGAGCATGTTAGAGGCAATTGTACTTGAGTTATTTTCATGTCTAGTTCACAGGACAGAATCTTTCAGCTTATACAATCACTTAATTACTTCCTGCTTATGAACCAGCTAAAGATGTGAGTCCCCTGCCACACAGCTTTGACTGTGATGAAGCAAGTATAGCATCTTGTATTATAATCTGAAAACACGTTCTAAAACAGCGACGCTGAAAATCAGTCCTCTTCGTGCATTTTTCTTATATTTTAAAATGAAACTTTGCTGAAGTGCATCTTTCACTCAGCATGCACCATCAGATGCAGCCAGTGTGCTCACATACACGTGGTTCCTCTTGGAGATGGAGCAGGTCTCTAAGGGAGGCTGATGTGTCTGTAGTATCTGATACTTTTTCGTTTGAAGAAAATTAGTGTCAAACTTTGTAATCAGTGCTTGAAGCATTTTGTCAAAGAAGTTTGTTTTTCAGGAGATTCTTGTTAACCTGTGTTAAGTTCAATTTGCTTTTAAAACTTTCTAGAACCTTATTGTTGTGAAGATGATCTCTAAATAGAACCGTGTTTGTTAAGTGTAGAGTTCATTTGTGGTAACTTTGACAGGCTTAAACGGACTGAACTTTTGCTTCTTGCAAGCTTTGACAACAGGTTGGCTCGTTTCATTCTGTGGAAGAGCAGAGAAGCTCAGAGTAGAAACAACGAGGCCTGAAGTTGTTTGTTGGGGCTGAGGGTTTAACTCTCCCTCATCCTCCGAGACTCTCTGACTCTCCCCACAGTACATTTCTAGTTGCTACCAGTTATCTTGTAAGTAGTTTTAAATAAAGTAAAACCAAAAAACCTGAAACCACCCCCACCCTCGAGGCTGTATTGGAGAGACAAAGAACCACTCTGCTCTTAGCAGAGCAATAATACTTGTTAATGTGTGGAACCTTTTTGAAGTGGTTGGGGTGAAAATCTGTTAGATTCTTATATTGACTCATGAAGTAATTTTGAAATACATATAGTAATAAAAATGCAAAGGGAACTACAGTATCTCAGAATGGAAAATAGAAGTGTGGAGAACAGAAGAGAGGTTTGGTTAAACAATTTTAAATTGAGTGTTTGGTTTTAATAGCGTATTCAGCCATACTGAAACCGTGGGGTATTTTTACTAGAGCTTAAGTATCTCACTCTCTGTTACACACACTATACACACAGAGCCCTCTTTTTTGTTTGTTTTTCTGTGTTTTATCCTTTGAGAGGTGAATCTCTTGGTACTGCTTATTTCAAGCACTTCTAGTACTGTCACTGTAGTTTATAGCTAACTGGCAAGGAAGTATACAAGGAGGAGGACAGAACATTTGTAACTTGTATCTTGAGCTCAGTTTGATTGTCATTGATCAGGATTGTTGAATCTTGGCTAAAATGAGATCTTTGTCACCCTTACAGCATCCATACAGTCTGCTAGTGACCTGTTCTGTTTGTACTCGGTGCTTCTGAGAATCCCAAGGAAGTTTCTGATTGCTCTCTGTATGTAACTGAGCTATTTAGAATGAGGTGGTCCTCTCTATGGTCGTGGAGGGGTCCCTAGAGGAGACAATTATTTTGTAGTAGATTGAGGTTAGTTGAATGATGGACACTGATGGATTAGATGATGCTCAGAGGTACTGCAGGTCAGAATTGATGCTGGCTGTGTGGTGATGTGGCGTGGTACCAGTCTTACAATTTTTAGACTATACCGGTCTTAATACAGGAAGTATTGAATTTTCTGTGGGAATGCAGATTATCAGGTTTTATGTAGGCACCTTCAGAAGACACTCCAGAAGACTTTCTGACAAGAGGAATCTATCAGGAGAGCAGGTGGGAGCAAATCTCTTCAGCATCATGTCACCTGTTAACAGTTACACTTCTGGTCTTGCACAGTTAGTGTGTTCAGGGGTGGGAAGACTCCACGAACCTCTAGGGCATTCAGTAGAAGCTTTGAGATTTGATTATATTAATTGTTATTAATGGCAGTTACCAGAGCTGTGAGGGTACTGAGAGCTGTGCGAGGAACCCTCATATTCCTGAGCCTGTGCTGGGCAGGGTTGACCAGTGAAATCCAGGACTGGACCAGGAGGGCTCACTAGAAGCATCTTTGTCACATAGACCCAAGGACTAGAATTTTCACAGCAGCAGATTCAATAAATAAAGCATTGGTGAAACTTTTGTTCCAATATTAAGTTGTAAATATGAATGAGAGACAGCATCTTATTTCAAATTTAAATTTATTTTTATTCAGCCTTGGAAGGTGCTCGATTGAGTTGATTTTTGTTGTGTTAAATCATGTCAAAGATACTTAAAGGGCTCTATAGACCTTGACTGCCTGCAAATACACTGAGAATTTTTAATAGATTTAAATAAATATTTTAAGGTGGCAATACAAAGCACCATGCTTCTTTTTTTGACATTCTGCATAGCTTTTCACAGTCTATAATCAGATAAATCTCCTCGTCATTTCATAGCATTTTAATTGACTATTTACACAAAGCATTTTAAGGATTCGTGGACTGGTTATTGTAGAATAATTACAAGGAGAGTTTAAAAGTGCATTGAACTGTTAAAGAAAATTGTAGGGATCTTATCAGATAGCATCCTTTCATATTGCGTGTTTTTCAAGCTATTTTTGAGATTATGTGCAGTGACTGGCCCTCGTTTTCTTCGTGTTATTTTTTTCCCTTAAATCCAAATTTTGTTTACAATATTTAATTATTTCTGGTGAGATGAGTCATATGTTATAAATAGAATATTGTGATGTTAGACTGCGAGTTAGAACTGTGTCATCTTTTATGCTTTAAAGATACTTCCCAGGTTTTAGATATTAGATAAGGTCTTGGGGGCTTTCACTGGAACTGCAGCCACAAAACTGCCTCAATCTATCCGTAGTATGTGAGGAAGCAGGATGTTTTTATTTATTTTTAATAACAACCTTTGAATAGTTGTCTAAATAGATACATAATAGTCAGGAATTCACTATTATCTAATGCTTCTTGAGTGGTATATATGATTAGCTAGATTATCCCTATGCAGAAGAGGTGCTGTCTTGATAGTACTTGATTAAATATTACTTTTTGTATAGTTTCTGTTCTATATTTAACGACAGACGCTCAGTAAGAGAACAATGCGATAAATATTATGTAGAAATACGACTTTCACACAGTCGATAACACTGTCATCTAAGTAGAGCAGGAAAGACAAAAAGGCTTAGTGAAGGGTACTTTTAAATAAATTGGGTTAAGAGGATGCAGATTACACTCTCTAAGGTAACTATTTTAAAATCTCTCTTTCGTTGCAGCGGATCTAGAAATAGAGAACACATTTGGTTCTTACACCTTTTTTTGTCCCTCTGCCTGGCCCGTGGCTGTAGCTGCCAAAGGCCGGCTGGGGATACAGGTGATCTCTTACCTCTTACCGGACGAAAGATCTAGTCTTTCACAAATCATTATAATATTTGATTTCCAATCTAATTTATAGTCTGTTAGATGCTTAATTTTTTTTCTCTTACCTTCTCATGAATAAAATCACTGCTGTAGAAGTTGCCCACACGTGTGATACTCACCGTTATTTCCTAGGCGTTCTTACCGTGCAGGTGACAGCACAGGGATGAATATAGCTTTGCACTTACACTTTGAATTCCCTTTGCCAGATTTTAACACTTGCTGCTAAAAACTTCAAAGTGTAATGGAGCAGAGTAGCACGACTGCAGAAGCAGTTGTCATGGAAGGCAATGAATTTATTGTAATCAATGTTGCTGTTGCTAGAAGGCTTCGCACAGTCAGAAGTTGTCCCTGCTGGTGCAGACTGTGTGCAGCTGTGAGCCCAGGCTGGTGGAGCAGTGGCTCTCAGACTGATTCTCCTTGTAAGTCAGATACTCATGGTAACCCCAGATACTACGGGGAATGACTTCATCAGAGTAAACTGCATATGCAGCTGCTCCCACATCACACGGAGGCACAGTCACTAGCTTTGGAAATGGTCACTGTGATGGTAAATATTTTAAGTTACTGGCTCAAGTAGATGTGAAATACTCAGTTAATTGTGTGTAAACGCTACTTGTGGAATAAGCTCTTTTGTGGTAACCTGTTTTCCCATGAGAAAGGTCATTTATTTACAAGCTCACCCCCACCCAGATTTTTGGCTTGATAGCTTCAGCAGAGCCCATAGACAAACTTCATTGGTGATAAAAGGCGAAAGGGATAACTGGTCGTGCCTCTCTCCTCTTCTTACGGGATTGTAACAGCCAGAAAACTTAGGCAGTGTTCTTGATCTGCTTTTCTGTGGCTGAGCAGGACTTAGATCTTTCTTCAACCATTTGCAGTGTAATAGAAAATGCCATGTTCTCAATTGGCACTGAAAAAAATGTATACAAAGCAGCTGAAGGCCTGAATTCCAATAAGGAGCAGCCCTGAGGTTGTAAGTCTGTGATATGTACTTTTGTTCTGAAAGCTAGAGCTCTTAGGGTTTTATTTGCAAGAAGATTTGTTGGACAATATCACGCTGATATAGTTGCCAGAAAGTCCTATAGCAGCTTGCATTAAAATGAAGTGTAGAAGCTTTTAATGAGTTAAATTTGAAAAGCAAGTAATATGCTGAATACACAATAAACTGGATGGTTTTTTTTTTTTCCTTTAATATCCAATTCTGTTGTATTTTGGCCTTCATAAATTCAGTTTTCTGTCTACAGGGTTTTTTTTTTATTGACAGCATAAACGACATAGTAGATGATGTCAGTGGGAAAACTGGAGTTTATTAAGTGGTATCTGGGGATGTGAGGTCTTGTCGTGAGCTGCTGAAGTCAATAAGGGGGTTGCCTGTGACTGGAGGGATGACGCAGGACCGGGTTACGGGACGAGCAAGTTTGCAGAGTGAGACGCCACATTCACTGCAACCTTGTGATCAGACACTACAACCTTGTGATCAGACAACTGGCAGAGAAGTACTTCGCTATGCAAACATTTTAATTGTCAGTCTCTAGATATTGTAGCCATTGCTTTGTCAAGGTGCGTGAGGCCTAAATGACACCCTCTGGCTATTGTTTCAGGCTAAAATACAGAAGAAAATCTGTATCAGTTTACACCTAGGGTGTGGTTCTACAATCTTTTTTTTTTTTTTTTTTTTTCTCCTCCCAGTAATGCTAGATTAAGCAGCTCCTCCATCTCTGCTGAGTGAAACATTTCTGAATTAATGGTTGTGTTCTGACTTCAAAGTTGTTTCCAAAACAAGGTGACGGTTCCTTAAAGAAGATAACTGAATTTTCTACTATGTGTTTGGTCTGGTAATCCTAGAATCTGTTGGGCTGTGCTTGACTATGTTTCTTTTGAGAGTAAATCTGATGCGGTTTTTACATGGGAGCTACATGATTGTATAGCATGGTGGATCATGGATCTTGGTTTTCTTTAAGAGTGTTAGAGGTGTGTCAGTGAATAACTGCAGCGTAAATCAGCATCAGTTATAAGTAGTGTATTGTGAAAACTAAACAGCAAGTAAGAACTAGTTTATGTTATTTAGCATATTAGGAAGGTTGGAGTTTTTGGGGTTTTGGTTTTGTTGTGTTTGTTGTGTTTTTTTGTTTGTTTGGGTTTTTTTCAGTAATTAGCTATGTTGGAAAGCCAGAGAATAGAACCCGAAATTTCTTTAACTGAAATTCCTGAGGCAGTTCCCAGTAACTTTGTGAACTTGAGAGAATGCCATTTGAATCTGGGTTACTCTGCTGAACAAAAATTACAGCGTTGTTTATTTTTATCTCTTAATGGATGGCTATTGCAAATCATAGCAAAAAGGAAAAAGAGGCATCACTTGTACAATATATATAAAGTAAACCATACCAAATGTTCTTCTTGTCCCGTCAGAACAAATCTGTAGTAGTGTGGAACATTCAGAAGCCTCAAACTGCAAATATTTGGGTTAACTGGCTGTATTTTTGATGGTTAAAGGAATGAAGTGTTCCCATTAATGAGATGGTGCAGGTGTTGGATTGTTGAGGCAGCCATGTAAAATAATTAGGAAAGCAGCTTTTAAACTACTAGATTTTCCCAGGAATTTTCCCATTTTTTTCCCGGAAGTGTTAGAATTATGCCTATTCAGTTAGAATGACTCTGGAAATGTGTGAAAGGAGTTTAACTTGCCTCTGACAACTAGAAGGCTTTGCTGGGCTTTACTTTGTAAGTAATGTAGTTTTTCTTTTGAGAGAGTTTTCTTCAGAGAATTTGTTGGGTTTTTTTTAAATGTAGAATCATCTAAGAATGTGTGTGAGTGTGTCTGTTCTGCTCTATCTGCAAAGAGAGACGGCAGTCATTGTGCTCCTGCTGGTACTAAATGGAAGTATTTGCGAGGAAAAGTTTAAATGAATTTCCTTATAGGCAGCATTTCCTTCATAAAAGTACTTAAAGATGAATTTCAAAAAGCAATTTTGTTTTTCATTTTTGTGTAAGTTGTGTTACCCAAAGCACCTGTCTAGAAATCATGGTCATTAAGGAGCTTCTGTTCCATTTTGTAGTTTGTAATTTAGAGAAGAATTTTTGAGCCAAATCAGAGATATCCGTGTTGCCTACCAAAGCTATTATAATATGTGCTTATATAAAAGATTTGCAAATTTTTGTCCTAAATACTTTTTTTTTTTTTTGTGGTTAAGTGATTGAAGGAAGACTTCTGCTACCAGTTGTGTTACAAGACTGGGAGAAATATCAATGTCTGAACTATACCTGATAGGGTTTGATTGTGTTTTAATACCAGCTGACATGGTTTGCTTCACCTGGCTATTTCAACACCGTTATTTCCACGGGGTGTTTAGAGAAGTCCAAAATGCATCGGCCCTTGTTTGGGAAATTTCCTTTTGGTTCTACCTGACTATCGGCTTCTTCCCTGAGATGTAGGGACATAGACCTCTGTGCCATTTGCTGGAATAAAACGTACAAGTCTCTTTGGTTGTTTTTGTGGCCTGAATTTAATGATCTGAAGTGTTAGCTTGATAGCCTTGGAGATAAGAATGCTATTTTTATCCACGGAGTAGGTAGAGCACAGGAGTAAAATCTTCAGTGTGGTGTTGATGTCTCTCATCTGAGGCTTGTTTAAAACTGCTTGGGATGAAAAAGGGGTTCTCTGTGCAACACCGTATTTCTCAGTCCTCTTGCTGACGCCGTTGAGAGCTATTGTGGATAACCATGATGATGTGGAGGAAGGCCCCTGTCCTGGGAAAGGACCAAACTCACTGTCTAGGTAGATGGTGCTCTTCATTGTAAAATGGGAAGACATGATGGTAAGGTGCAGCATCAGCAGTTTTATTTATAATTTAATCACGCAGCCTTTAATGCCTTCTTCATGGGAGAAGCGCTGTGCCGTTCGTCATCACAGTTATTCCGGGTGATGTCACCAACAGACTGGAGCGTTTGAGGTGTCCATACTGTTACGGTGGCCCTGCGATACCCTTTCGTGGACTCCTTTGGCATCTCTCCCCAAGTGCTTCGCGCTGTTGCTGGAAGCAAAAGCTTTTGAGCAATTTCCAAACACAAAGCGGTGCATTGTGGGCCAGTGCTGGGAAGACTGGCTCAACAAGTTTGGCAGCAGTGGCTTTGGCTTCCTGCCTACCCTGGATAGGCACCAGTAGAGATTGCCGTAGTCTCTGAGCAGGTTTGAGCTGAAGACCTCAGCCTAGGTCCTGAAATACATTCCCGTGCAACTGCTGTGCCTGGCAAAGGATCTGCTTCTGTTGTAAATCACAGTTTTGTTATCCTAGATATGTTTGCAGTAGTTATCTTTTGTCTGCTTTAGGAAGGTGGATGTGTTATTCGTTGTCAGTGTATTGGAGGGTGGTAAACTCTACAAATTTGTCATATCATCAAAGGATCTTGTTTACCTTTCAATTTTGTGTTATCTATTTAATCTTACTTACTGTTGTCATTCTGAGTCATCTGGGGGCAGTTGCCTCTGCTCTGAAATGTTCTTTTCCATGCCTTTTTTTAAATACCGACTCCATACATTCTTTGTTGTGCCTCTTGCTTCATACGGACTCTGTGTCTTCTACGACATCTCCTCTACAGACCTTTGCTAACAGGCCTGGTCTTGGCACACGATGCGTCGGGACCACCACTGAAGGACAGTGGGGTTCTCGGAGGGGCAGGACGCCACTTGCCTGTGTCTCATTGCACAGTCATACACCGAGTGTGTCCACTCTTGTGTCTACATTGGAATGACTTTGTCTTGCTGCTTGTATAATCAGGTTCGTTGGTTTTATGTCCTTCTTGACATGAAATGTCTGAAAATTAAAATGCATTTTGCTTCCTAGCTGTCATACAGAAGGGAAAAAAGTTCTTTTTTCACCTCCTCCTGTGTACTTAGGTCCATTCATACGTATCCGTTTACCTTCTTCCCAAGTGTGATAAGAGTGCTGTGAGCTGCAGAGGGACCAGAGGAGAGAAATAATCTTAAAAGTACCTGTCAGAAATGTGAGTTAGACCAAATCAACCAAATCAGTATATTAAGTAGTCTGAGCAAATTCTTCTTTCCTTTTGTTTTGTTGTACTGAAGGCATTACCTTCCGTGTACATCGCAAGTGGGCTGGTGTTCTGGTTATGTTTTAGAGGCCCAGACCATAAAAGAGCAGAAAAATTACTTAAAAATGTGTCAGCCTTTTCAGTTCTTCTGCATGTATAATATGATCTAAGTGATCTTCATTTTTTTGAATACATTTACATTTAAAAATATTAAAAGTTGCAGTCTTTCCCAACCTGTTTCTATTTAAGAGTGACATAGGTGATTTTGGTAGCAGAGAACTAGTGCCGGATATGGAAGAATAATATAGATAGTACAGATTTGGTCACCCGGTGTTTTCAAAATAATTTTTATTCTCTAACAGGTGTATATTTTATGTGTAACGTTTGGAGATGGAATTCTGGAAAATTTTGTGAAGGCAGGCTCCTAAAATAAGGTGAATCACCCTTAGCAGTGAAGAAAGATATCTTGAAATAAGGATAGTGATGAACTTATTCTGAAAGGGAAATGATGTGCAAAGGCAAAACCAAAATTTCTTTTTTAGTAGAATTTGAAATTCCTTAACAATAAAAAAAAAACCAAATCACTTTCATAACTAGTTTTTAGGCTGAACTGGGTTTGTGTTGTATCACAAACAGCCAGCAGTGGAATTACTGACCTTACACAGTAAACAAGTAGCCTGATTTTCTTCAGTGCTTACCTATTTAGTTAAGATGACTGTCTGTCAGAGGACAAATAGCACTGGTTTAAAGCCTGACACTTCTGAACAGATAAATCTCCTCTTGGAAGGGAAGCTCTGATGACTGTAGTTCTGTATGTGCTGGAATATATCAACTGTGAGAAGTAAAGGCAGTTTTTTGGTTCCTCAGCTGGATCATATTGAAGTGCTCAGTCATATTTATTTGTCTAAAGGTATGCAATAGCCAAGTTCAAAATCCTTTGTGTCACTACATGTGTGTTCAAATATATAAGAAGTGGGTTAGCTTTTACATTGCACTATAACAACAAAAACATTGTTTTATTTTCCACTTTATCTCTTAATCTTATTAAATAATCGCAGTACCGTTGGGTTTTTTCGCTATACTGCGTTTATCTGCCTGTTGCTGTGCAACTTGCATTTTTATTTATTTTTTTTTTATTGTATCAAATCAACCGATAGTAAATCTGTAAAGCAAAGGAAGTCATTTTCATGGCAAAACAGATAGTGCCTGCCAAATTGAGAGGAGTGCAGAAATGTAAGCTGGTGTGTGAAAATAGACAGGCATCAGTTTCCTTATAGCTGTAGTAGACACGATTGATACAGCCTTACTTTTGAAGTGGATGTTCCAGCGCATGGAGCACGGGAGTGGCAGGGGTGGGGTGGTTTTAGGTAGTTGTGTTGCCTAAGAAAAGAAAATACTGAAATAGAATTCAGTTGACAGGTCATCTGTTTGGTAGGTGTTTTGGTTTTTTTTGTTGCGTGTGCTGATTTACTCCCTCAGGTATCAGGTGCACAATGTAAAATGCACGCTGAGTATTCCTTGTGCAAATATACTTCGGGTCTGCGCAAGGAAGGATTAACACCGTGCTGCTGTCACACGGAAGTTGGGGCCGCGGTCAGAGGGGAAGAGAGTAGAAGAGGCTGAAAGATGAGCACTACACGTGTCCTGTGTAGCAGGGAAAGTAATGGTTTTAAGATGAAGATTGCAATAGTGCCATTGCGCTAAAGATGCCTAACTGTCTCTAGTTCGTATTTTTACTGGTTTGAAAACTTTTAGATTTTTAAAGACTGTGTCAACTCTGTTTCCAATGTCACTTTTCTATGTATTTTTTATTATTTTTGTTGTTCTCTCCTGCCTTGTACAAAAGATGTAGTGATGGGAACATTGGGTTCTTCCAGTTCTTAGTAAGAAAATATGTAAATGTGTGAGTAGTTGTTGCCACTCTGCTTCTTTAATTACTGGGTGCGCAGTTACAGCCAGCACCCAGTTGTGTTGCTGTGATGTGGACAGTTACGCAGGGAAAGATGGCAAAAACTACATAGGCCAAAAAAATTTTTCCCAGAAGCATGTCTAGGTAGGAGATGGGAGAGGGTGAGGGGCTTGGAAACACGTTCACCATTTGCAGCGACGATGTATCAAAAGATCATAAAACTGCTGCAAGGAGCAGTTTTATGTAGCTGAGATTTAAATAAAACAAACTTCTTTTTTCCTACTAGAAAAGTAGAAGCTACTACAAAGTAGCTGAGTGTGAAAGAGAAGTACCAAACCTGTTGATGGTAAAACAATTTTTAATAGTAGAATGCTTTAGGTTATATGACTTCAGATACAGTTTGGACTAGTCTACAGATAATTTATTTAATTTTAATTGAGGTTATGTTTGTGCCTAGTTGCTTATCCAGAACTATTTCCCCCCTCATAACAGACTCTGGTTTTCTGCATAATGACTGCAGTGTTTCTGTGTACACTTACATACTAAATTAGCCCCAATTTTAATTTTACTGTGTAAACTCCAAGATATTGTTTCCTGAATTGTATTTAATTTTTGTCTCATAATCACAAAATTAAACTCAACTTGGAGACTTCCTTAAGCTATTTTAGATTGGATATGTAACAAGTAGGGGTTTATTTTGACATAAAACCGTAAATAAATTGTTGGCTTCCCTAAAATACAGCAATGACATGATGAGATCATGTCACCTAAAAATAATGCATGACTTTGAATGAAGATTTCTTACATGACAAACTGTATGTTTGGCATTTGCATAATATACAAATTGGCTGGAGAAATTTAAAATATCATCTTCAGCTCTGAAAACTCATTAATGAGTAAATGGGAGTAGTTTTTGCAGATGACTGACTTCGTTCAAATTGCTGATGAAAACCTGATGTAACAGAATACAGTGTGTGGGGGGAGACTTTTTCATCTGCTGAAAAGCTTTAAGTATGTTACTTGTGTTTCATTGAGAAATTTATTAGTCTTTCTACAGACAATCTTCTGTAAGCTTATTCACAGAAATTTTGTATTATTCTGTGTAATAAATTTGGGAAACCTGTTTAACAGTTTTGAGTGAACAATTTGACATATGTTTTGTGTTAGACTTTCCAAAAGATTAATTGCGTGTAGCTGAATTCGTATACAAAGAATTTAACTAAATACTTAGATGTCTGCTTTAATATGTGCTTTATGTATAATTACAGGAACATTCAAATCTCGTGAGCCTAAAATTAGAACGCCCAGCTGCATGCTAGGCTGCAGGTGCACGTGTGCATGACACGCTTACTTCTCTTTGGTATCTGCTGCTCATTTTTGATCAGTGGGCACGGTACAGAAATTTCCCAAGACTTGACTTTTAGAGAACAGGAGATTTAGCGATCATCAGCATCACATTTTGCATCCTCACAGAGGGAGGGAGGAAGGGCTGCAGGAGAATTGCAATGCTCGTGTACTCGTGGCCTTGCACAAGGGTTTTGGATTTGCCTCGTGGATGTGCACAGAGGGGGAGTCACTGCCTGCAGCACGTGGTCAGTGCAGGGGATGGGATTTTGGAAATGTGGCATGGCTGAACCTACGGAAGATGTGAACCAGGAGAGGTAGGTCCTCCTTCACCCTTTCAGGTTTCATTGAACAAGATTCTGCCTTGAATTTGGGAAAGCAAGGTGAAAAGTACAGAACTGTAGCTTTGGAAAAATAGACTGTCTTGAGTTTCGAAAGGAGGCTGGACAGAGGACTCTGCTTTTAGAAATGAGGTGTTCTAACACTAGGGAAGAGTTACGACAGGGATCAAATACTGTAATACAGCTCCTGTGCCTAGTTAAAATAGATTGTGGGGCGCTTTTAGTTTGTTTTTTTTAATTTTTAGTTTTGAAATGAAAGTCATTGCTCTGAGCCAAAACTTTGAGGTTTTGGTATTCTTAGAATTTCAATAAAATGCTGTGTAATTGTTGTATTTGCCAAAGTGGAAAACGTGGTAAAAACTTTTAATCAAGTCTTCAGCTGTTCCTTCCTCCATCCGATCAATCAACAACTGCACGGTGAAAGAGACTTCATGCACTTTGTTCTCAGAACCCAGGGAGAGCTGTGCCTTTTCAACAGCTGAGCTCAAGTAGCTGGGCTTTCAAAGCTTTATGTGCAAAAATGTAAGTTACTTTATGTACAGTGTGGAGTTGGCGAGGAATTTAAAAAACACATAACCTTGCAGAAAATACTTCAGCAATGCTTCCCTCTGAATCTAAATTAAACAGCTCGGGTACAGGAATGTCCATTTGTTTTGCTTTATTTTGTACTAAAAGGTTCTTTTGTATCTGAGGCAACATGAGCACAAACCTTATGGAACAGATTCTTTAAAAAAGTGTTTCTGCGTGTAAATTTGATCAGTTTATGTTTGGTTTGTTTGATTGTGCATGTGTTCTTTGCAGGCACAGATTTGTTAGGCCTGCACATATGGTTCATAAAATACTTGTGTTCTATTAATACATAAGTGTTCATTACTTGAAATTTTGCAGAAAACAGTCAAGTATGTGTATTTTACTAGAATCTCTTATTTTGTTTTAAAAGTTGTATAAACCAGAGCACTCTTAAGTATTACATAGGTTTAGTTAGTTTATTCTCAGTATCTGTTAGGAATGTTCTTTTTTTATTATTTATTATCGTCTTGCATATTGCACAGTAAAACATTTGTCAGTACTTTAATTTCATTTCAGTGTTGCTAAGTGTACAAAACCATTTATATGTTCATGAATTATAAGCACTGGAGTGTTTCTGGAAAATAGTTTGGAAAAATTTCACGTAGAACATAATTTTAGTTGCACGAAGTGAAGTATTTGTGTATGAAAGGTAAGTTTTGAGGTGCTAACATAGATTCCTTCTTTTTAAACATTCATATCAATTAAAATAAGGAACTGTATGACTTAGAACTGATGGGAGCTTTACTGAGGATACTTAAGGTAGTTTAAGATGCCTTGTAGCGCTGTTTGGGCAGAAAGCTGCCTGCCTCAGGCTTGTGTCTCAGATCCTCCTTGCACCTGAAGATTAGTTGTTAGTGACAGCCAATGTCAGCAATAGATCCAGCAGGACTCACCCAGTGTGCAGATTTCTTGGCAGAATTGTAGCTTTTGGGGCTGACTGTAAGTCGTTAGTTGGGTTGTAACCAAGCTCAGCTATCTCTCTGAAATCTGCCCGTTATTTGTTGTAGGCTGTTTCGTGTGGTCCTCAGTGCTCTTAGTCGACTTCCTTCTCCTTCCTCATGCCTCTCCCCCAGATCATAAGCTATTAAAAATAGTATTCAGGAAGTTTTGTCTGCTTTCAGGTATCAAAATGGCATTCATACTCTTCACAACCATAAATGGTGAAACAATAAAAGTATTTTTATTATTTTTAACAGAGTCTTACCATACCTGGGACAAGTGTTATAAACACACTAAGGAAAGTGGCACAAAACTTCTTTTCCTTCAAGATGTCAACTAATTTTTAGTTACTGCAGCTGTGTTGTTTGTTTTTTTTCCCCCCTTTTCGAAAATTTTTCAGATGCTAGTGAAGAGTTGTGTTATCTTAAAGAAAAGTTCTGACAAAAGCATGCCTTTAGAGAAAGAGATCCACCAGTTAAGTTAAACCAAGGTGTACTCACATATTTTTTACCTTAGTATGATCAAAACAAATTCTCTTCTAATGAGAAGAGAAAACACAACTAGTATGGAGCAAATGTATTCAAGATAGCTGTTGTGGATGTTATTTGAACATACTTGGTCTGTGAAGTAAATAGCTCACAGTCCAGATTTGGCAACATTTCAAAATCATGAGGTGTATTTACAATTTCCTTATATAGTACCTCCAAAACAGTTCCCTAATGTCTTAGCAGAAAGCCTAGTGAATCAATAAAAGTTGGTATGTTTACTTAGGGTGGGTTTGGATCAGGCCCCCGTAAAAAGAAAAATAAGTTCTGTGTTTGGGGAGCTGTGAAGTTAATAGGATCTTATATCTATTGTGAGAGTCAAGTTAATAGTCTAGGGCATTGCATTTTTAATGCATCTGATATTAACTATAGTGATTAAAAGTATTCTGGAAGTATAATCATGTTGGTGGTGTGCAGAAGGCGAGTTATGGTACGCCACGGGGAGCTTCGGAGTCAAAACATTTTACTGTTCACATCGGGCATCGTCATGAAACGCCCCTTGTCAAATTACACTAAATGGTGAGCAGTACATACATATTTGTGATAAATCAGGCTCAGACTTTTAGAAATAATCTTAATAAGCAGACATTTATGCTGGGAATGGGTAGGGAAGAAGCGAGCATTAGCAGTGTTCTGGCTTAAAAAATAGATTTCTGCAGTATTCTGATGTATTCTTGTCACTTTTTTGATCAGACTTTCTATTCTTGTGCCCTAACTCTGATAGAGTTTGTTCTTTGCCCTTTCACTTCTGCCCTTTCTAGTTGTGGTTTCTATTCCTCTGTTTCAGTTTTCACTCTCCTCGTTTCTCAGTCGCGGTGAGCAGACTTCTGCAAAATAGGAAAATTGTGCTCTGATCTCAGCAAATAGCCAGGGTGAGGGCTCCTTTACCCTCTTTCTCTAGAGTTTGCTGTCCTGGAGAAGATATTGACCTCATTTTTTTGGTGATATTTCATTTCATTTCTAGAAGGGATGTTGTCTTATTAGATGCTAGAATAGATGGACTGCACAGTGGTCCCTGTCTGAAAAGGGACAGCAAGATTTCTGGAAAAACTGATAAATTTTAGAGATTGAAGAAAAAATTCATTATTCCAATAAAAATATCCAGTGGAGCTGTGATAGCTTCTGGATCTAGTGGCTTGATAAATGCAGACCACTGACCCGTTATCTAACTGCGGGTTTTTTAACCTGTCTGTGATGTTGTGTTAGAACTGAGAGTACACAGACACAGTTACTTTTAATAACCACAGACCTGGATTTCTGTGGTGTAAATGTCCTGAAAGAGAATGCTGGAAATGCTAAGAAATTGCTAAATGACTTTAGGTGCTGCTACATCCTTCCAGAGGAGGGGAGATGGCAGCTCAGCTTAAGAAAGTTTTTTTTAGGGTAGATATGCTGAGTTCCATGTTACCAGACAATGTGGCCTCAAGTTATTGCTTTTGTTTTTTTTAATTAGAAAAGATTCTGTATTGGCCTTTTCCAAATAAGAAGCATTTTCCTTATTTACATGCTCAACAAATAATGCAGTTAAGGTATCTCAGAATTGCCTGTGGCATGGGCTTGTTCTAGTCTTGGTAAAGAGTGTGGCAATATATCATTTAAAGTTATCTTTTTAAAGACACTACCTAAGTTATATTTGAAAGGAGAAGTGAATTCTGGAGGTCACAACATTCAGAGGTTTCATGTTATGGAGATAAATTGTTTTTCTTTATGGTGTTAATAGAATTAATGTAACTGGCAGCTCTTATAACAGTATTTGTGTGTTGATACCATATAAATACTTCATTTATGGAAAAAAAAATTGAAAGTTTGAGGTCTTGGTTTAAATTTTCAATTTGACCTTGAAAAACATTCCCAGATGGAGAGAGTTAAATGAGCCCAGCTTTGAAAGAGGAACATATGAATCATGGTTGCTAGGCTCTTCCTTGAGAGGCACAGGCTTTACATTTACAGTCAAGTATTTCAAAAAGTAATCTTTAAACCCGGAGGAACAGCGCATTTGAAATGACACTGGTGAAATACTATAAACTTCATTAGACTTTTAAATAGAGAATTTGCATGTCATTAAATGAAATAGGTATAAAGTATTAGACATTGGAATATCAGTTGCAAGACTTGTGAACTTTCATAAGTGGCTGAGGGGAGAACAGAAAAATTAGACATCCATCTCCTATTCTTGATATGTACTTCTTACGTAAGTTTTATTAAACTGTTCTGTGTATTCTTCTCTGACATTTGCGTGGTTCTATTTGTCATTCTCTGAACAGTGCCACATAGGTGTTTACCCCATTGGAACACAGAAACAGAAATAAGATTTCCCTCTAACCTACTCTTGCTCCGCTCAACTGAAATGGCAGTGAAGCACGTTGAACACGTGGGGTTTGACCTGCCTAAGGCCGAGGCTCCTGGGTTGGGAAGGGTGGATTCAGATCCCTTTCTGTTGTCTTAACTGATCTTGCTTGGGTCCCGCTCCTTACACGTTCAAACCCGTCGTTAAAATTAATGTTTAGATCTCTGTGAAGTATTGATACGACTTTTTGCCCTCTGGTACCTAGTCTGTGGGCCTTATGGGCCGGTCTCATGTGCTCATGCAGTGCTCCGCGTAGTCACGTTCCAGGGTCATTTGGGGCTCTATGGGTTTCTCGAACAAAAGGATTTGATTGTATCTATTTAAAATAAATGCTTTGATAATAAAAAGCATGAGAAAACAAAAAGAGTAGCATTTAGGACTCTTAACCTTCATTACTCCCTCGCTGGTGACGTTTAGAAGCTGCTCTGTTATCAGTACTGGAGGAGAGCACTGAGGGGGTGGAAGATCATTTGCCTCGATTTGTGTGATCTGGCTGGAGTCTTGTGCGTGATTTCCTTGGAAATCACGGTTGTGATTTTGGATGTGCAGCAACTAGTTTTTTCTGGGTCAAGCGGTTCTACTCTTAGAATGGTTCTTTTTGAGTTTGTGTGTTTCCTGGTATTTTGGTGTTACTTTCTGTCTCTTTGATTTTTAAAACTCTGAAGATGCACTTCACAGTATAAAGGACGCTTGTAAATTAATTCAGATTTCTTGGGAAAACCAAAACTGAAACAGGAAAACATTTTTGTTGACATCAATTTCTGCCAATTAGTTTCACTTGTTGCTTAAAATTGCAGCTCTGTATTTCCAGCAAATATTCGTAACAGTGTACTCAGAGTGAGCGTGATGCCTCAGACTGGTGTCAAGGAGCTCTTGATCTTGCACAACACACAGAAGTAGGCAATCCTTTCCTCGTCTTCACGATTTCCCCCTTGCATTCTGTACAAGCTGGTGTGAAGTCCGTGAATCCAGCGTTGTCTGAAAGGTACAGCTCTGAGAACAGGTTAAAGGGTGTGGATTTACAGTCGGTTAGACATTATACAGTAGTAGCCTGTCTGTGTGCTATTAACAGTGTAAATAGCAGGCAGTGCGCCCTGTTATTGTCCCATTCATCATACTGTATTAGTAGTCAAATGGAAGTGACCCTGGAGTATTTGCTTGCCATGTGGAAACCTTTCAATGTGGGCATACCCAAAGAGGTCCTGCATGAAATATTAGCAATGACGTATGTGTATTACATCACAGAAAGCAGATATTGAAAAATAGAAATTTATTATTCCTATCCGATTTCCCCCACCCCAGCATATATTTACTGGGTTTGCCTAGTTTGCTGTAAGTTAGGGATGTCAGAGGTCTTAATGCTTTTTTTTTTTTTTGTGGTAATAAATACAGTATAAATAAATAAGCAAGAGTTGCTACTTAATGAAGTGCAAGTCAGGTGTTTATTTATTTAATGTCACTTCAGTTGTGAAAAGGTGCCTGTGACTTAGTGCAGTGTAGCTCTGATCTGTCACAGCCATGTCAGATGCCTGTGGTCATTGCATTTGCATCCAACTGCAAAATCCAGTTGCCGTGTTATTGTGGGTATCACACTTTAATTGTGATGTAGCACTGATAAGGTTTTTGGAAAAACTGGGATACACTTTATTTTTTTTAAGAAAAGTAATTAAATTTTTATGATGAAGATCCGTACTACAAAGGGAGCCCTTAATTCTGGAAGCCATTCGGTGTGGATATGTTCTTTTGTCTACGAGGAACAAAGTGGAGTCTGTGGGGCTCTACAGGGCTGACAGTGTCATTCTGCCGGCGGTTCCCTTGTGTTATGGCACGTTCACTCTTCAAACGCAGCCCGCTCAATTTATTTCATAATTGGTGTTCCATTAATGAGCAAAAATATGGATGTTGTTAAAAATACACATGAGCAAATTAGTAGCTTTAAAACAAAACTGTGGGGTCAGTTGTAGCACAAGTAAATAAGTTTAACTTAATTTCTGAGTTACTGTTAAGGTAAATCTATTACTTGAGTGTTTTGGGTTTTTTTAAGGAAATAAGTTTTCTTATATCAGTTTTAAACCTTTAAATAGTGTTTTAGATTCCTTAGCCACATGTTTGGCAATAATGAATTTATACTATTATGTTTGCAGTTTCCTACTTTTTGTCTTCTAATGATTGAATAACATTTTTAGTTACATAATGTAATATACGTTTGTGTAGAAAATGTTGTGTTTAATGCTCCGGTAGTCTCTGAATGCAGTTTTAACTGTTAACCTATATTCTTATGAAACTGTATTCTTAAAAACAAAATTGTAAAAACTAATTTTCTTAGTGAAAGTCTGCAAGTATGTGTGTTATCTCTGAAATCCACACATGCTCTGACATACTGTTATCTCTATTTCTCTCTCTCTCTCATATAGCTGTTACACAGATCTCTGGCAGCAGATGGCTGGACTATAATGCACTGTTAAACAAATAAAACCATTAGGCATGTAATACTGCCTGGTAAATGACTGTGTGTTTAAAATGGTTTAAAAAAATTAAATAGAAAATAAAATTCATTTTTGAATTCATTTAATGAAATTGGAATAAAATCCAGACCCCTTTCAGAATATATAAAACATCCCCTCTTATGTTATGTTTGTCATTCGAAGTCAGTCTTTTTTTTTTTTTTTTTTTTACTATATTCTTGCATCTGGTCTTTGTAGGAAGATTTTTGCTTTTGTAATACTCCAGCACACAATTATCTATTGCATTATGTGCTCTTTTTTTCCCTCATTTTCAAATTTGATACAAATGTATTAAAATTATAATTCAACACTAGTGTCATGGCTCTGTAATTAAACTGTTTTTCAATAATTGTCAGCAGCTGAGAGATGCCATTTTGTCTTTTTGTTTTTAGATATGCCAATATTTGGTCTTTGCCCGGCTCATGATGATTTCTATTTGGTGATGTGTAACCACTGTAATCAGGTCGTAAAACCACAGGCATTTCAATCACATTATGGTAAGTGCTTAACTATTTTTAATAATTAAGGGTGAGGTTAAATCAGGATTAAGCCTGGCAATTTTTTTTTTCAAATTGATGGTACATAGATCGTACGTTAAAAATAATGTCAAAGAACATAACCTGTGTTTAATCATTTTATATACATTGTAATGCAGTTATGTACAGATCTTGTTCCTTTTATTTTTTTTAATGCCTTCTTGAAATGCTGCATACATATAGTTCAATTTTGAAATGACATATATCTCCAGTGTATTCACAGACAGTATCCGTAGTTTGTTTGTGTCTGTGTGTGTGTCATTTCTCCTCGTGTATTTATACAGATTATTTTTACACAGGTTCTGTTACAGCATGAACTATGAACTTGAGCTAAAAGCTAAACTTACAGATTTTGTTGTAAAACGTAGTATGCTTCCAATAGCCAGTAAGCTTATTTATTTATTTCCAGAAGTATCAATTTGTATTTGTTTTACTGGGGCCGCAGTTTTGTGTATAAACTACACTAGGAAACTCTTACTGTGTTGATTGGTGTTAGCCAGTGTTTATAGAGAACTGAGGAAAATATGAAGTACTGCGCAAGTTCAAGTGCTCAGGTACTTCCTACAAACCTAACTGAGGGAGATGGGCAGTTCTTTTCCCTGCTCCTCTCAATACTAGAAATTAACCTCAAACAATTTCATGCCAGTATTTGGGTAGGAGGTTTTTGGTATTCAGTTTTTCGTTTCCTGAGAAATTCAGGAGATGTTTTCTGACCAGTTTGTGAGATACTTTTTGACCAAGTGCTAGTCAAAAAGATGGGCAGAGCACCTTCTGAACTATTCCGTCTTCCCTCTGCGTGTGCGGATTTGTACGCATTATCCTTTTCCTAGGCCAGTGCACCTACTGATTGCCTCAGTTCTAAGAAGGATAGAAGATGCTGGATATGAGTAGGGAGCCTCTTCTAGTGTTGAGAACAAGGGATAACTTTTCTTGCACTTGAAATAATCCAGCCCTTTGGCGAGAAAAGATATACTCGCTTCTTCTGCTTCCTGGAGGCTAGGAAAGGGTATTCCTATGCCCTGTGAAGGGTCAGCTTATTATCCTTTCCAGCTCTCGCTTGTTTGTTTTTCTGTCATAATACCTTATGGATTATACCCCTACCTTTGTTGCTGGATTCTACAGTTGTGCTGTACAGGGTGATTGGGAGAAGAATCTAAATAGGTTTTATGACATAATTCCTACCACTGTGCTTGTTCCTCTGTGGATGACTGTACTAATAATTACAAAAAAGCAAACAAACAAAATAAAACAAACACAATTTTGTGGACATAAATCTCCAGAGCTGTAGGGAGCTAGGAGAAGAAAAAGATGTCAGTTTTTCTTCCTCTGATTGCTGTAAGCCTTTGTATCAAGCCAAGAGCAAGTCTACCCCTTGCCAGTGTGATTCCTCACCTGTCACTGAATATCAGTTTGGGATGTCCAGTGCGTCCTTCTAAAATGTCATATTAAATTGATTCTGACAGTTAAAAATAAATTTATGGGGGAGGACTGGATGATGCCCAGTCCCGAGTGTTGGCATATTGAATCTTCCGTCTTGAGGTCAGTAATGTGGAGCTGGCTCAGGCTGGTAGCGGTAGAGAGCTGTGGATATCTGCAGACACTTTGGGTTGTCTTTCCAAAATGAGCAGGTGATCTCCAAATACTGTCTGACAAACAGGTGTCTGTACTGTAGGAACCGGTATTGTGGTTGTAGGTGTAACAGCCTTATGGGCAGATTGAAGAAGCAGTTCAAGAGCTGTGTAAGTATGACATTGCTTCTTGCCCATGGACATTAAAACACGGGGTGTGGTAATGCTGCTTCTACCAGCCTTCATCTTCTTATGTGAAAATAATTCAAACTCCTCTGTAAGCACTACTTGCAATTTAAAAGCATCAGAGTGAAGAGGAAGCTACAAAATGAAGGCATTGAAAATTAAAAAAAAAAAAAAAACCAACCAAAAACTTAACATAATGTTCCCATTCTGTATTGCGTTGTAGGAGTGTGATTTCTAAACATGAAACTTCCTCTAATGTAAACCTTACATCAGTGGCAGATTCATACGTTTGAGAGAAGCGTAGAAGGAGGGAATGGAAATGACGAGGTTATTCTTAGTATTTCTTAAGCCCATTCTGAACAATGAAGACGCTCGGCGAGGGCTGCGGCGTGCAGAGGAAACAGGCGGGGCCATTCTGATGAGAAAAACAGGCTTGGGTGGGGTGGACGTCATTAAAGGACAGTTTGCCAAACTAGCAACCTCAGAAAGGTAAGAAGGCTGACTTGGTGATTTTGTGTAGCGTTAGCTCTTGCTGCTTTTTATCACCCTTCACATTCTTGAAATCCTTACGCAGTTGTCCCTTGTTAGAGCAAATTGAATGGCCAAGCTGATAAATATGCCAGGTGATTGATTACCAGGCAATGGTGTATTTTTTGTTGTTTTTGTGTTTTTTTTTTTAACACAGTGTACTTCGGGAGAAGGAAATTACTGAAGTCACACACAGTTCTTCTGAAACAAAATGTATGCTATCATAATAACAACAAAGCAAAGCACTCCTTGAATTCATCACAGTCGATGTGCCCTGAATTAGGTCTTTTATTTGTGACATTATTTCAGGGATTGGTAAAGGAGACATTTCTTCATCAAGTTCTGAAAAACTGCACTGCATCAATGAAACTGTACCTTTCTGTGATCTGCTTAGGGTCTTTTAAAGTAATTTTTAGTTGTTACCAGAGAAATAGTAATCTCTTAAAATATCCTACAACTCCTGGTGGTATGTGTTGCTTGTACTTGGTGTTCTTTGAAACTTGTCATGAGGGATTTTGTTTTCTGAAGTAGTAGAATATGCTCTTGTAAAATGTCACTTTTGTCAAAGGAAGGCTAAACAAACTATTAGCTGAACTAAATGAGCTAATTAATTTCTTCCAAAGCATGTTTGTGATGAACTACTAGGCTGAAAGTGCGTTGCAGGACATATGCTGGCTTTTTTCCCTGGACCACAAGTAGTCAGAAATAATTTGATGTAACCTTATTCATGAGAATATTTGACCTTTTTAGTAAACTATTGATACAAATCAGATTTTTGTATGTAACTAATATCTTTATATTTCATAGGTTTTACTAGAAGAAATATTAATTCAAAATTAAATTCTACTTTTTGAGGGAATCTAAGCATGCATTTGGAGTATGAATTACCATTTTAATAATTTATTCTGTATTGTTGGTATTTGTACTGTCATTGATTCATAAAATTCGGTGATGTATTTGGTATGCGTGACACCATGTGTAAGTTAGTTTTTAAAAGCAATCTAATCTAATGAGAAGTCTGAAATAATGCTTGTGGGATTTTTTTCTACCTGTGTACAGCAGCTGTTTGTCAGCACACTCAAATGATTTACCCTCTTGGCCTAGGGTGGCAGAGATGCTGGGGATCTGGTGGGGCAGGAGCAGGCCAGCCAGGTGAGGAGGAATAGTTTCAAGACAAAAAGTGACTTAACTCCTTTATTGCTCCTATTTTTGATGCTGGTTTTTGAGTGGTTACGCTTTCTTAATAATGACATTTTCCTTGGATGGCTCAAGATCAATTCAGGGGTGAAAGCTGGAAAAAAGATGTAATGTTCAGGCATTCAGTCTCGTGGGTGAAGCACCTGAGATCACTTATTGTGGTGACCTACTCTGAGATAACACAGTATTTTCTCCAGCTGGAGTATTTCTCTACACATTGGATGATTGTGTACCAGCCTCTTCAACTTCCATGCCACATAGATCATCCCTCTGCATTTAAATCAGATGTATTTCTTAAGTCTCTGCACAGTTTCCTCTCAATATATAAAGTCTTACAGTGAAAATGACTTTGCTGTCTGTCAAATTGCTGTCATGCTCCTCAAATCAGTGGGATGTGCCCGTTTCCCTTTTATTTCCTCTCTCCTTCCCGAGAGAATGTGCTAGATAGGGTTCTTGTGCTGCACCAAAAGGTCGCGCTTTGAGGAAGCGATTGCGACAGTTATTTTGTGGAAACCCTGAAGTTACGTGGGTTTGGGGCCATATGACCTTTCGTTGGTATTTCAGCCGTTCCACGGGTTTATCGCATCTCCCTGTGGTTATCAGCCTCCTGTCTGAGGAGAGCTGCTTCTGTGCACCATCTGGGCTGCTTTGTGTCTCAGAGAGAGGAGATCACTCAGCAGTGTGGAAGTAGCGTCAGTGTAGAGATGTGGGGTTTCTTCCTTCCAATTTTTCCTAGGTTGTTTTGGTTTTTTTTTTATCAGTTATTGGTTTCTGTAAATGCGAAGTGGGATTAAACTCTCAGCAATAATAATGAAGGCTACCTGTCAAAATTAAACTGAGAGTGCCTGTGAGTCATGTAGTGATTGTGAAAACCATTAATACAGTATGTATTGGAAAGAGGTGATGATTGTGTGCTGGGCTGTTGAGTCATTAAAAAGCTACGTCTCTTGTTCTGATGAGCTTCCATGGGTTTGGCATGAGGTGCCAAAGGTGAGCAACTGCCGTGAGCTTCGCTCGCTGCTGCTCTCTGAGCTGGTGGGGAATCGCTTTAAGCGTTTTTGGTTTCCCATCAGTGTGTGTTTAAAGCTGAAGCCAAGGATTCAGAAATGGGGTAATAATACAGATTTGCGATTTCTAGGAGGCTGTGAGGTTGGAATAGACAAGGTCGTCACACAACCTTATGCTCGACCTGGAGATACTCAGAGGGCAGATCCTGGCAGTAGAGAAAGATGTGCGCTTGTGTTGCTTACTTGGGTCCATCCTGCAAATCGGTGTAAGATCTCTTGTGAATCTTCTTCGAACTGTATAACTGTACTCCTGCCTCCCTCAGCCAGTTCTCACAGCCACCTGTAGTTAGCAGGTTTACTAATTTGGCTAGTCCTAAGGGGTTTTTTGGTGTTGGTGTTAAGTGCTTGGATTCAGAGACAACGTTTGATATTTGTTGTGTTTTCAATTGGGATAAATAATCCAGTAACTATCCTTGCTGTTATATTTCCAATGCTGTATCATATATAATTTAAGTATTACAGTCCCTGCAGCATATTTAGATTCTTCTAACGTAGTGTGAATTGAGTGTAAATTTGTCCCGCTCTCTGTTACCTCAAATTTGGCAGCAGCTAATTGTTTTGAAAAATCTGACATCACTATTTGATATTTTTCAGTTTTGTTTTTTGAAGTTGGGCAGATGTTGCTTGCTTAGAAAAGAATAGGGTGTTTAGTGTGGATTACAAAATCAGGGATAAAATGTCTGTACAAAGCAGCATTTGAAGCAGATAGGAAAAGAAAGGAATGTACTGAATCTTGTTCCAAAGCCGTTGGACCTGAGGATTGGGGGGGATTGTTTTTGGCAGGGTTTTCATGTTTTGTTTTGTGTGTTGTCTTTTTTTTTTGAGTGTGTGGTGGTTTGTTGGTTGTTGGTTTTTTTTTTTCCTCATAGGAGATTGCCTGAGCTCATCCGCATTTTGGAGGGATAAGCCTTCATTATGGCCTGCATACTTTTGGCAGCCAGCAATTTGTTTCAGTAATTAAGTGTCCACTGTTCGCTAATGTCTTTTTAAAGCAGTATGAAAATGTTTTGTATAAATTGTAAGGATTTTCTTGGGTATCAGTAATCTTCTGTAGTAGTCTAATAACCAAAATAGAACTTGATTATTATGTGGTGTGTCACAGATGTGCTGGACTAATCTGCCAAGCATATTGCCAACCGTGCACAGGTGGCATTTGGCATATTATGGCTCGAGTTAATGTATATTATTTAACAAATAATCATTGGCAGCTTCAGCACCTTCTGTTTAAATACACAGTCCTCTCACAGCACTTTGCACAGTCCGGATTCCAGCAGTTGGTTCTTAGTCTCCGAGTCCGGCAACAACTAGTTTAATTTCTTGGCAGAGATTTGTGAAATTCTGTAGCTTTTGCAAGCATTGTCTTGGCGTATTCCCAGCAGGGAATGGACTCAGAGGTCAGCACAGGATTCATTTCAGGAAAAAAAAAAATCACAAAAAACCCCACAACATTTCAACTGATTATTTAGTACTTTTTAAATACTGCATCATTAAATAAGAAAGTACTACCACTTGGAAAGAAACTCTGTAAATATATTTTGGCCTTTGAAATGTGTACCCGAGAGCCATTAGCTAAATACCAGATGTTCCATGGGGATTTGAAGGAGCGATGAAGTTAGGCGCTGTGGTTAATTGTAACATCACAAACGATTCATGTGCAGGAGGTTATTTTTGTAAGCCTAATGGCTGTGATCTTTGTTTATTACGTGAAAGCAGAGGGAGTTTGAGAAGTCGATGGCAGTTTCCTAGTAAAACTCCCCCCTTTTTTTGTGGGTACATGGATTTGTCGAGCTCTGCTTGAAGACATAAAGCAATTTGAAGTAGTGGCGAATGAAAAAGGTGATGTTCAGCTTCAGACTTAAAAAAGAAATAGTTTGATTTACTGCTTACTATGTAACTCATATTGTTCTTCCTACAGCACCGCATGTGCTAAAATATTACAAACTGGAAGTGCTTTGGTGTGCCGTTGGCGATTCTTACCTTTGGTTAGCATGAATTGACTTGTGTACTGTTCTGCCGTAGCACAAGACTTACATGCAGAAATCCTCGTGGTTTGTTACTGACTGATTAGATAGTGTATTTTTAAAATTATTGTCCTATTCTTACTAGAGTGTTGAAGTATTTAAAACAAGTCTAATGTGCAAAATTATACAAGAATTTTATGAAAACCCTGCTCCTTTTTAGTGGTCTCCTTGCCAGGTATTTGGAGACCGGGGCCGACTGCTCCCTTTTCAAGGTAAACATTGACAGGGGAAGAACAAGTGGAAAGAAAGAACAACAAATATATTTGTCTTTGTGGAGAGAGAAGAATCAGTGCTGTGTTCACTGTCACAGAAATAGTTGTTCAGCAAGAGGGGAAAAAGTATGTTTATCAATAGATTGGAGCAAGATCCAAAGTAGGCCCAATAAAAAGGAGCTGTGAGTGTATTTGACTACAGCTTCACTCTGGAAGAAGCCAGCTGGGATAGTTGCGTCAGGTCTGCAATTAAAAATAATTGACAATGAGAGCGTTAACCACTGTAAAAGTCAGTGTGTTAAGTTTCGTCATTCTGAACTCATTTTAAATGATGAAATGGCGCGTGGAGCAGAACACAGATCTCATAACCATCATTTCAGATTTCCTGCAGGTTCAGGGAAGGCCATTCTGCATCAGCTTACGCGCTCCACATCCTTGGAAGGTTTCCTTCACAGCTAAAAAGGGCTCTTTCTAACGCCTGAGCCACTCCTTCAAGCTGGAGCTCAGCCAGAGGAGGTGGCACGCACTGCGAGGGCAGGCCATGGGCACACAGGATTTGGCCCGTGGCCCAGAGCTGAGTGCAGAAGAATGAAGCTGCAACCTGTTTAAGAGCTGGGGAGGTGGAAGAACCATGAATCGGAGTGAAAAAGGGCAGGATTGCTGCTACTGAGAGGAGAGTTGGGAATGTGTCAGAGCCATCGAGATGTGAACTTGGTGTTGAAGGGTGGAATTAGTAGTTTAATTTCAAAAGCTAACTGCATGTAGATCAATTATTTATAAGGACTTGCTCATTTATTTTTGGGGGAGAACTATATGTTCTCATGAACTGTACAGATTATTCCAAGAACTGCAAACCTCAGATGAACACCACAGCGCTCCACGATTCTAGGGAGGAGTATTCTGGGAAGCTTGTAAAACAATGTTCAGTATTGAACAGTCACGAAAAAATTAGTTTGGGTTGTTTTTTGTCTTTTTTTTTTTTATTCCTCATGGAAGCACATAGTTTCAAGTTGCACAGACTGTACCCTCTCATCCCACCAGGCAACTCTCAAACAACTGCCGCGTGTGGAAGGGAGATTTGCTCATAGTCACTTTTTCAGTGCAAGCACAGCTGCAAAGGTCAGATAGGAAATCTCACCAGTAACCATCAGTTACATTAACTGTTTTTGCCAGGGTAGTGCTGCTCCCAGCACGGAACTGCACAGCACCTGCCTGGGGCAACAGTGCCCAGCTAGTGCAGGCAGGAGGATGGCAGCTCTGGCAGGGCTGGTTCAGCACAGCTAGGATTCAGTGGTTTGCAGTCTGGGTGGGTGTGTGTCCGAGGCAGGGAAAGAGAGGACACGGGGGAATAGCTAAAAAGGGAAATGTAAAACAAAGAACCGAAGTAACATACATAGAAAAAGAAATAGATGATGACAATAAGGAGGAAGCTGAGTAAGAAAGGTAGGAGAAAATGATCTTGAAGTAGGGAGAGTAAAGTGGGTATGATGCTGGTTTTACTGCTTTGTGTTGAGGGGGAAAGGTGGAAGAAAGAAGAGATTTAACAGGCCCAAGCAAACAAAATCTTTTTCACTATTTTTTTTCTTTCAGTATTTTGGCAGCAATGCTTTTACTGTGATTTATGTAACGTCATGGCATTCTTGGATTTTGCACATCTTGGTGTGGGGCGAGTGGAACAAGAGCGTGTCCTACTTGAGACACCTCTCCTGGCTTGATCGGGCTCTGACCATCAGGGGAAGAGATGACTACATGCATATGCACTTATTTATAGGTCATCTTATGTTTGTTTTCTTATCCATCCCTTTTAGCGTTTCTTGCTGGACTTCTTAAGTTTGTTTAAAAATTCTCATTTTCAGCTCTCTAATTTTAGAGAGTAGGATGTACGTGTAGCTTTCAGCAGCTTTTACAGTAAGAGGAACGCTCACCAGTTCTCTGTGAGTGGAGAGAAAAGGAGACAGCATACTAGAGGGAAGAAAGTTATCTATGCTGGGCCTACATAACAGCGGTGTTTTGTAGGAACTTCTTCATCTGCTGCCTCAGGAAAAATAGGCAGCTTTTGGAAAGGTATATTCTCACCTACAACAGTAGTGCACCAAATGGTAACCAGATGTCCGTGCGAGTGCCATGTTTTTGGAAAACAAAACTTGAGACAATGTTTTTTTCTTACCATATTAAAAGAAATTAAGAACATTTTGGTTTTAGGTGTAGCTAAAAGGTAACTGCTACCTAGTTTGTTTGGGCATTATGTCAAGTAATTTTCACGTTTTATTTATTTATTCCTTTTTGAGCAGTTTGCTGGCTTTTTAAAAACAAACTTACAGGTGTTGACATGATACTGCTTTGCTTTTTTGCTTTCTTTTTTTTTTTCTTCCAGGTAATATGACACATTTAAAATCTGATTTAGATCCATGTAAAGTCTAGAAACTGTGTTTTTAAGATATTACCAGAAGAGGGAGTGTATAACACTTTATATACAATAAAACATGTAAGTTTCTTGATTAATAGCAATCAATAACTGCATGATTTATGTAACTAGTTAAAAATAATAATTGCAGGCTGAAATTCACTTTCAAAAGAGCACATTTAATGCCAACTTTTAAAATTCGTCATTAGGTTTAATTCAGTTTAACACTAAATAATTATATCCAAGTAATGTAAAAGGCCCTGATGCCAGCTCAGATTCCTAAGTGTTGGGTTGTGTCTACTGGTAACAAAGATTCAAACAGCTTCTTAATAGCGGTCGTGGATTAGCTCTTGCAGTACCCAGCTTTGTAACAGCTCCATAAGTGTGAAACTTGAAAACAATTACAAGTATCCTTTAAAAAAGGTAGAAAATAACAAATAGAAACAGATAAATACAATATGAAATTTTACATAAGCCTGTGATACTATTATTGACTAAATAAGCCATCCTTAGTTATCTTAGGCAGTAACAGCCAAAATACTTCCAAACCTGATTCTCTGCTATCGGTGAAACAAAGCCACAATGTAGTGCTTGTATAGAAAATCAATATTTTTCCTCAATGTAAATGTTCCTCCAGTTGTCATGCAGCAGGGCAACAGGTAAATCCTTTGAACAGTAACAAAATGATGTAGGAAAAAAAGCCATGATTGTGTCTAATATGTAAAGTCCTGATCAACTTCGCCTGTTCTGCTGCCTCATACAAGCTCTGCAGTGTCTGAGAGCGCTGCTGGCCACAAAGATTGCAATTACATTCTGTTTCCCAGGGTTATATTAGAGAAAGAAGTGCCATGATCAAGAGATTCTTGTCCTCTTTTCTGTTCTCTGTTCCCCAGGTAATAATGAGTTGCCCACGTTGGTAGGAAACTCTCACTCTTCACACTGCTTTGTAAAGGATGCAATTAGACCTGGCTCCTGGAGAGTTGAAGCAGTTGCTACATAGCTGAATTTTCCCTCGTTCTTTGGCGAGATTGTCAGAAAAATCTTTAACTTATAATTCTACATAGAGCAGTTTTTTTAAATGAAACCTTCTCTTTTAGCCAGATCACCTTCTTAAGTTTTTACCCCATAGGATTTGCTTCCTCCACCAGGCAGAAGTTGTATTGTGCCGTGTCCTCTGTGTGTGACCTCGCCGGCTGCAACGAACCTGTTTGTCTTGTCTGGCGATGGGAAAAGCCCTAGTTTCTGTGCTGCGCTGTGGCTAATTCTGTGCATTAGGTAGAAGGTGCACCCTTTTCAGTGAGCCCTTCTGCCTTTGAGTCTGGAACTTTCAGGTGCTTGTGGATTATTTGTAGAGCTTTAAGCTGATCAGAAGTTTTGTGTGGTATACTTTGATAGTTTTAAGAGCTGCTCGTTATTGTCCGTAGTTATTCACGTGGAAATCATGGCTCCTCTCCTTGCTAAGAGGAAAGTGAGATGTGTCTCCTTGGTTGCTATATGGCTGAAGTCTTCATTTGAGTTTGTGGGGTAAGAATTATGTGTGGGGTAAGATGTTCTGCTGTGTTAGGAGTATCTTATGTAAAGAAATTGGTTTTGTTTTTTTCTCTTTTCTGATGAGAAGCCTTACAGTACTCTGTAAGACTCTGGCCCTTCTCATCATTGGCATGGGAGTAGCCAGCACTCATTTTCTTCAGTTTCATTTTGGCTTGCAGCCGCTGACAAGCTACACGTGACCATGTATGTGCCTGGAAGCATGCCATGTTGGCCCTCTCCTGGCCTCTAAGGTCAAAGGAAAGGTTTTTAAACTGCCACGGTTTAGTCCCCTCCCCGTCATAGTGCCATGTACTCTTTGACCAAAGGTCATCGTGTGGGTCACAAAGCTATTCACCAGCCAGCTTCTAAAAATACCCATGACTGCTTTTATAGCCTTAGGAATGATATAAACTTATATATGTGCATAGTATTGCAAGGCTTGATGCTCACATCTTGCCTGTCATGGACTGAGAAGGACAACTAGTGTCACTTTTATTTGATAGTGATCAGCTCCTTTCTCAGTCCAGCTCTCCATAGGATCAATCAGTCTTCCAAATGAGGATGGGTACTGACCTTTAGGACCATACCCATCGCTTTTTTCTGTGATCATAAGAATGCACCCAGGGATGCTGGAGGCTGGGCAGATAGTTAGGACGTGCTGAAAGCCCTGATGAGCTTCTGGGCTGCGTATTGTTTCTGCTGCCCTGTCCCAGTTGTCCTGTGGCAGTGGTCCACAATAGCTGCGCCTGTGCACTTGGAATCTAATGTGCTGAGTGGCTTTTTCTGGTTTTAGTCCCTGAAAATGGTGTAAGTCCATAGAGAAGCCTTTGCTCTCTGTGTGTACACACGTGCTATGTGGGGAGCAGTTATATTTTGTATTTCTGGTATAAACAAGCACATTGTGTAAGTGGAGTTGATACTAAAGCATAAAGTGCTGTCTCTTGATGGTGCACCAACAAACCTGTCAAGTTGTTCCTTGTACTCAGAAAATAAATCCTTTTTCTTTTGGATTCGCTCCACTTTTCTGAAACCTGAGGAACTTCCAGGCATGCCCACTTGGAAGAGAAAACACCAAAAGCAGAACTCTTGTCCAACATATTTGTGTTTCTGTAGCATGTGAGACACTCTGCAAAGTGGCAGCTGCTAGAGAGGAAAATCCACCGATTTCAAAATGCTTTCTGGAGGTTCTGGGAATTTCATTCATGATGGTACTTCATGATGGAATACTCGTCTCCAGCTTTGGGAAAAAGATACACAAGACCTTAAATACAAGTCAGTAGCACTACTCTGTATATGATTTTACTGCTCCCTTCACTAAGACTGGTTTCATGATGTCCCATGGCACACGGCAGGGTTCTTTCTCTGCACCTCCCATAGCAGCAATGTCAATTTTCCAAGTAACCATGCTGGAGTTCTCGATTGATCAGCTTTAAGAAGTTTGATGTTGGCTCAAGGCCCATCATTCTCTTCCTTCCAGGAAGAATAATAATAGTAGCCAGTAACCAAACAATCTCTTCAAAGCAAAATATTTACAACAAAACCATTTTAGACAGTGCTAAATGTAAACATAAGCAGCCTGCAGTGTAAGCAAGCCCAGCTTATGCAGTGTTGATATCAATCAGATGAAATTCCTTGGAAGTCTTAAAATTTGATGTACCCCTCAAAACTTCTAGGAACTGGCAAACTAATTGTTGCTGCAGCGCACAACCCCGTTCTTTGTCCTCCCCAGTTGCTTAGGCCTCCAACCCGTTCCCTGGGATCAAGTCACACTTTAATTCTCACTAGTCCTGGCTCTGCTAATTGCTAGTTTTGGCACAAGAAGGCTTGTGGTTTGTGAGACTGTCAGGTCTTTGAAGGGATGGTTTTGCTCTTTGTCACGGAGGGAGCAGATGGTGCGAAGGCTCGGACTGAGCGGTCGGGATTGGGGGAGAGGGCAAGAGCACTCTTTGCTATGGCAGTGTTAGCTCACACCAGCCAGCTTAAAGTGATTGTGAAATTGGGGCCTGAGATTGCTGAATTTTGAGAAAGGATAAATGAGTTGTTTCATCTATAGTGGAGATAATGAAGCCTCCTCGTCTGTGGCTTTGTCCTCTGTGTTTTGCCATCGCTCTCCCTCCCATTGCAACACCTCCTCCTGCTCTGTGCACATCCGTAGCTTCAAGTTTCATGTCATGTTTTTTTTTGGCCTGTCAGTTTAATAGGGCATACCTGTGCCACAGCTAGGCTGGAGTGTGCACATGATGACCAGCCAGTGAAGATCTTCCTGCCTTCATTCTGTAAGAGCACTGAGAGGTCCTACCTGTGCTGTCTGAATGCTGATTTTAATGCAATTAAACCCCAGTATCTTTAGGACCTCTCTCTGGCACACAGTCTGAAATCCAGTTCTTCATTTTTAAAAAAACTGGCCTAATTTCAAAATGCAGAACGGTAAAATGTAGACACATGGAAGGAGACATGGTAGAGCTGCATTTCTCTCTTCACAAAATCAGACAAGAAAATATAACGTAAGTAAGAGATGAAAAATGCTGTAGCCAATCTTAAAAATAAATTCTCTTGGCAATGCAGAATGTGCAAAATAGTTCAGGTTGTAGAATTTGATTTTTTTTTTTTATCTTATTTCTTAACATTCTGCAACACTCATTCATGTTAGGGAGCTACTGTATGTGTGTGCATAGTGATAACATCACAAATGATATAAATTATCTTTTCATATTACATGTGTTCAGTGAGGAAACAAAGAAAGGAGGGAGTCGATGCTGTTCTTTACATTATCTTAAACAGTAGGAAGCAAACTTTCTTCCACTGCAGTGGTTTCAACACCATGCAAGTTGTCTTTCCTGGATCATCTTGCGACACCAAAGACCTGGAAATGAGATTCTCTGTACTGATTCGTATTAACTGCTTCTCACCCTTCTGTCCCCTTTGCTGTCCTGCTGAGGTTAGAGCAGGGAGCTGGTCCCTGCAGCCTGGTTCCCTGGAGGGAGCAGAGGTGCAGGTGTATGTCCCTTTCTGTGTCTATCTGCAGAAAGTGTTATCACAGCTTCCAAGGGTAATTTGAGGTCTCTGAACTCAGGTATTAACTGATGGTGTAAGTGTTTATGTTGAACCTAACGTCGTCGGTGTTTTGGGGATTGTTTTTTTTAAATTACTTTAAATAGTGTTGATAGAAAATAAAGCTTAAAATCTCTTGCAAAATTTAGTACCAGGAAAAGACCTTCATAATTTCATTGCCTTATATAACGGATTGTTTTTACTACATTGAGTAAAATTACTTTTGGGTTTGCCAGGCTACACTTGCAGCTTGTGTTTTAACTGCGGCACAATCCATTTCGAGGTGAAACCCCATGAATATTTACTGTACAAAGTTACTTCGAAGACTTCAGTCATTGGAAAATAGTAAATGAAAACAAACGCACAGACCGAGACAGTTGGCATATATGCTGCTACTGTAACATAAGCAGGCATAAAATCCCGTTGCATTCTCTCTGCCATTGTCTGCCTTCCCGTGGGCCGGTGCCGTTTTCTCCCCATGCGAATGTCCTGTCATGCCTCTCCCTTCCATTCCCGCTCCTGCCTTGATGCCCAGCTGCTGGGGTTTCTTGGCGGTTGCATTCTTTGTCCTCGTTCTCACTCAGAAGGAAGACAGCTTTCTGTATTGTTCCACGTGGGAATTAAATTGCCTGATCTCGGTCAGTTTATTTGTGGAACATGCAACAAAATAGAAGCTACTTGCACCCTTGGTCATAAAATGAGAGTAGGCCAAAATCAAAGCCTAAAGAAGTATAAATTCTAGTTTTTAAGAAGATGAATGCATCAGTGCTGGTTCCCCACATAGTAGTTTAAAGTATGAGAATTTTGGGAACCACTAAAATCTGTTGGAGACTTACCCAGTTTTAATTACGGGTGTCAAGTAGAAGAGTGTACAGTAGAAAAAAAATCCTTCAAAAACATGCATGCCACTGGTAGTAATTTCAGCAGTGGAAGGAGATGTGTTTTAAAAGCAGCGTAATCCAAGGAAATGTCTTTGCATTCCTGAGTTGTCCAGAACAGTTAATGGATAGGTGACATGGATGGTCTACTTCTTGTGAAATTCAGAGCAAAAAAGCTGGTTGCTGTCTCCTATTCTGAGTGGATAGATGTGGGAAAGTTAGTGTTTAGTATTTGTGGTTTGGGATTTGGTATCCTTTTCTAAGCCTGTTAACAGGAGCAGTAGTCTCAAGATTTCTTTATGCTCTTTTTTTGTAAAAAAAAAAAGAAGAAAAATAAGCAACCCAAACAAAACCCAATCTACCACAATGGTGTTCCCTGCTTCTGTTTAACCCGTCTTAATGAAAAGAAAGTCATATGCTGGCACACTGATATGAATATGTGTTGGAGTTTGTACAAGCCAACTGCCGTCCCTCTTGGCAAACTTTTTATTTTGGTGAAAAAGTTATTTGCTTGGTTTTAAAAGTTAATTTGGGTGTAATTTGATATGTGAGGAAAACCCAGAAATTTCAGCTTTGATTATGGTAATTTAAGACAAGAACAAAAGCCATAAGTGGTTTCTTCCTATTCTTCCCTTTTTTTTTTCTGTCAGCAGACACACTGTAATTTTTGTGAGAGATTACTTAGGAAAAGGTCCAGAAATTAGTGATTTTGTAAAAAATGATATTTTGGTATCCATGTGCTGAGTTTGGTTGGAAATCGGATGCTAACATTCAGACCTCAGAGTCTAGAAATTTAGGGTGTCGAGACCTATCTGGAAGTTCAGGACAATGGATACTGGGGTTAATTTTTGCTGGGCCACCAACAGCTCAGGACGCTGCAGCTGTAGGGATGCTGGATGTCCCCAGGTTGGGCCATGCAGCTGCAGAGGAACCGTTCCAGCGTGGATCTGCCATGGCCGTGTCTGACCAGTGGCACCAGTGCCCGTTGTCAGCAGCAGGCTTGTCGGTGAAGCGGAGGCTGGCCAGAGGCCTGAGGACAGCTGTCTGCCATAGGCAGGGTGCCCAAGGCCGACCTGGAGCTCCAGCACCGGTGGTGAGATGGCCCAGCGTGGACGGCGGCATTGCCTACGGGTGTCTCGGGGCCTCGTCGGAGCGCTCCGAGCGCTGTAGATAATCCCTCACCAGGAGATTAAGCGCTGCAAGCGGCCCGCGTGAGCCCTGCTGAAATGTCACCGGAGCGGGTTGGCCTAGCTCCAGAAGCAGGCGGGTGGTGAGTTTGCCACGATGGGGGGTAAACGGATGAGCTCCGCACCATGCGGTGCCACACAGCCCCTGCCGAGGCCTGCGCCAGTGCCAGCACTTCTCTTCAGAGCTCAGGGCCAGCTCTATGGGCACCTGGCAGGGGACTGCCTGAGGCAGCCTCTGCTCCCGCGTTGTTTTCCCCACAGAAGCTTGAAAATGCCCCAGAAGTGCTCTGATGCCAGGGCTCTGATGGGGAGAGGGCAAGGGGAGAAAATAGGAATAAAAATTTAACTGATTGCAATCCTATCAGGCCTCTAGATAAATTGGCAGCTATTAATCAAAGTGTTAATTAAAGAAGGAAAGAATTAAGAGCATGTTCATTTTAGCTTGTTTTCCTGAGTGCGTTCATCCATGTAATTTATAAATCAGAGGGCAAATACATTCCTTGTTAGGGCTCTGCGGCTGGCTGGCCGTGGGCAGGATAGTCTGGGCTGTTGTATCTCGGCCTGGGAGGAAATGGGGAATGCAGACACAGCCTGGATGTGTCAAGTGCAATTCTCCTTTTATTTAAAAGGTTAAACTCACACAAACATTTTAGTTAGCACATCCAAATTACAGCATTGCTCCATTCTTCCAAAGTGAAATGTGAAAAGGCTGGTTTATTTAACGTGAAGGACATTATTGTACGAGCGCAGTAGGTTCGTGCCCTCATTTGACTATATTAATGATTTCTGTGAGACTTTGCTGTGCTAATGCTGCAGTAAATTTTAATTAGTGTATAGTTAACCTGGTCAGTGTTTTTAAACGTGGTCACTGTTTTCAAACATGAAAAATGTTTTTTCACACCAATTGTGATTGACTAGTATTAATGAAATAAGCTGTAATGATCCTTTTTTTTATGGTTGAAAAACGACTACTGCCTGAAAATATTAAGTCAGGATAAAATAATGCAAAGATCTGGTTTAAAACAAGAAACCAAATTCTTTATTCTCTATTTTCCATTGACACTGAAAATTAAGTATTTATATTCCAAGAGATTTCATATTTTGGAAAGTTATTTGGCTCTCGAAACATCTTTTGAAAACACTGCAATTCACCCTACCGCAGGCTTGCTTCTCATCTTCCTTTTCCATCCTGAAAAATTTTTAAATTTTACATCTAAAATCTTGAAACAGAACATGAGGTGTTAGCTATGCAGGCAGAACCCCAGCCTGGATCGCTCATACTGTTCGCATTTCTCCATGAGGTTTTCCTGTAAATGGGCACTACCCATAGGGGCTTAGCAACGCTTTTGTCCCGTTTGCCGTAGGTAAGCGCGTGGGTTGTCACATCCATAGGGTGTGCGTGGTCGGTGCCGTATGTACAGGGATAGTAGTGGGAGACGGGTAATGTCAGAGACGGCAACGGAAGCTTCCTTCTCGGCTCCACCAGTCAGCGTTTCCTCGGCTTTGCCATGAGCAATAGCACCTCAGGGGAGAGGAGGGGCAGTTGTAGTTGGCTGGTTCTGAGTAGCCATGTACGTGTTTGGGTTTTTAAATCTGACAAAGCTTTCGTCTCGCTTGGTGGTGGATGTCGCTAGTTACTCGTGCTGTAAATAAGAAAAATATTTGCACTCCATGTCTTTTTATCCTGTAGTTTCTTAACAACAAAATCAAAGAATGCGATTTACTTATCTGACACTACCATTTTTGTGTATATCCTGCGATATTTCCTCTTATTTCCCTGCTCAAAACAAAGTCAATTCACTCTGTCTTTTGTATGAAGAACTTTCCGTTTCAAGGACTCTCCTTTTTTTTTTTTTTTAATGGCCATCTCCAGAGCTTTATCAGTTAGCCCATAACCCTCTTTGTAGTTTGGTTCACTAAAAACTTTCAAACAAGTTTTTGATGTCAGCATATTTTTTTTGTAGGGGAGCTGAGTCAATCAACATATGATTAAAGTTTGCTACATGTAAAGAAATAGCTACAGGGGAAAACATTAAGCAGCGATTGTGGTGTGAACAGGAGCATTAGCACGATGAGAGCCAGACCGGTGTTTGGATATGTGAACTCATCTGAATACATTACACAATATCCTAATATTAGGTGATAAGGTCTTGTTGATTCTGAAGGGGAAGAACCTGGTGTTTAAGGTGTAAACCAGATTTCTGGGTAGAAAATGGGCAGAGAGATAGAAAGTCAGAAATTAAGTGGTAGTTCTTCCCTTAATTCTTTATTCTCATGCATTCAACACGCAGTTCTTCATTAAATTTCCATTTACTCAACTTTCTGTTGAACTTTAGAATACTTCTTTAATTTATAATTTGATTTAGCTTTTTTTTTTTGAAAAACCCAAGCTTTTCTTTAATGTCAGTCAGGGTAAGGATATATGAGACAACAGTTTTCCAGCTGTATTTTTGAGAAAGCTGACCCACACATCTGGATGTGCTGCTAATCTGTAGTGGTTACCTTTGCTTGACACTTTTATTATCACTGTAGCTTTTCTGAAGTTCATTCTAAATAACTATTTTTTTTAATAGCAAAAGAATTATTTATTCAATACCTGCTTTTTAATCAGATAGTGTAGGTATTGTCATGTCATCAACAGGCCACACAGAGATTAGTGCTCATAATGTGGACGTTATAATCTCTCCGTGGCCCGATTACTATCTAAGACACTCTACTGTCCTTCCATAATAACTTTGCAATATTTATATTCCAATGCTTGACAGATTTACAAGACAACTACTGACCAAAAGGGCCAGGGCCAGTTCCCTGGTGAGAAATCTGTCCTTTCACCTTTGGCAAGTTGCTCGGGGAGGCGTACCAGCAGTTTGATCTTGAATATTATGCCAGTGTCTTTTTGAGACACTAAAGCCCTCGCGTTTGGGTTTACATGAGCAAAGGGGGAGGATGGAGGAGAAAGGGGAGAACATCCTTTTCTGAGTGTTGAAGAGGGAGCTTCCAACTCTCGGGTCTCCCTAGCTCCATTTTGCTTGTGGTTCTGCTTTGTGAATAATTTAGTGTCCTGCCTCCTATCAGTTTTCCCACATTGCTCTTGAGAGTTTTACTGGTCTCCATGGGGCTCTGAGTAGCTGAAACAAACCTGATGGGAGCATCCCTAATTCTGCTTTGCCGCTACACGAGGGAGCTACACGGTGCAGCATAACCCGGGTCTGCCCGCAGGCTGGGGATTGATGGTGTGTGGTGGTTGATGCTTCAAAGGTTATTTTGCGTCTCTCAGGGGCAAGCCGCGTGGATTTTAAAGAGGTATTTAAATCCTGTGGAAATTGATTACAGAACTACTCATGTGCGCTGAGTACATGGGGGTTTGGAAGGATTAGTAACAAATATGGAAAAACAGAAAAACTGGCTTTCGCAATGTACAGGGTGGTGGGGAGGCAGCACTGGAGGGAGGGATGTACTTGAAGGTTATTTATTTAAATATACATTGTAGTATTGCTGATTTTTGCTACCTTCTTAACTCTGCTTGGAATCTGCTCCTCTCCTTCCTGTGCTGGTGATGATGTTGAAGGTCAGGGGAGCTGTGCTGGGCTTTGGGGCTGTTTTGCAGCAGTTGCCTTAGTGAAGACGGCCCAATTACTGTTGTGCTATTAGAGAACTGCAACACCATCCTGGCTATGCTGTAGTTGTGCCATTTTATAAAAGCATCGTTTAAATGCCCTAAATTACAGTTATAGGATTGTCTTCTTTTTAAAATGTGATTGAAGTTGGCAGTTGGAATCTTACTGCTGAAAATGATCTTTTTCCACTCCTCTCTCTCTTTTCTTCAGTGGCAGCAAGAGAACGGTGACCCTGCTTATGCAGAATTTCACACTCCATTATCTAACCTATTTTGCACAGTGGTCGCTTGAGTGGATTTCAGTTCGTGAAAGTAAATCACTAGCAAAATTATAAACATATGTATTTAGAAATCAGAAGTCGAGTAATTGGTTTCACAGTTTTAAAAGTAGCCAGCGCTACTGGTTTACAGTGTAACTACTGTAACGAGATGAACGAAATAGTAATACTAGCTAACTTTTGTGCTCTGTTTCTGTTCCGAGGGATGCGGTTAGCTAACTAACCGTCAGAACATCTCGTGGGAGTTGAGTGAATAATTTGCAAATACTCATATTTAAACATTGGGAAACTTCAGAAGGTTCAAGTTGCGCAGTGAGGCTGGGGAAGACGAAAGCCAGAATACTTCTCAGAGGATGTTTTCCAATTCCCAGCTTTACTGACATTTCCTAGGTTAAGTGTTCTGGTAAATCTGATTTTAAAAATAAACCAAAGTGAAAGTTGAGCTAGAATCTGTCAGTCTAGGACTTCTGGACTGATAGGAAGTAGGTTACATGAAACTTTTAGTTAAAGTAGCTGTTACAAAACACATCATGTGAAACGATCGGTGCCTGTTGGTTGTATTGAAGTTTGGATTTCACAAGGCAGGTTAGTTAAGTGTGCTGGACTGTCATAAGCATCCAGATATGTTTTATTTGCATCTTAAATCAGTGTGAATTAGTGTGGAGGGACTTTGGAAGTTGAATGATACACTGAAACTCAAATATTTGTATATATGAGAACTTTGGGTCCTGAATTGAGCATTTGTAACCACAGTGTATCTTAAAAAGACAAAAAAAAAATTCTCTGTAGTTGTGAGTTTTGATAATAAACCAATACACCCTAGATAAAGCACGGCCAGATCTTACACACTTTTTAGTGAGACTTGTGGTATGTGTTTTGGAGGTGATTGACAAGGGAATGATGCAGGAATCCGTACCTGGAAGAGTGGGACCTTCGCTCTGGTGAGAAGCACTGGACAGCAGAGTGGGAAGTAAATGCACCAACGCTCTCATTAAACAGATCGTATGTAAAGTGTGGTGCTGATACAGACCTCATTTGAGAAGTAAAAATGTCCTAGAAAAGGAAAATACGGAGCATAACTCAGTCAGCAATTAGAAAGGTCTCGATGTATTTGCTTTGTTTATCTGCTGGCTTTAATGAAGAATTTTCTCAGAGGAAGTTAATTTTCTGAGTTCTCGTTGTGGGAGAGCTTAAATGTTTCGTGGCACCTACCAAGCTGAAGCCTCCACAAATTGCTTTAATACAAAGGAATGTTTTAAAGGGAATTTGAAAACTCATTGATCTCTGCAATTATGTTTTGCTCTGTAATGTATGACTTCAATTTAAATTCTATCTTTTGCCCCTAAGAGAAGGTGATTTTTATCTTCTTGGGTATTTAACCACCTCAATGTAAATGTAAGGCTGTCTGTGAACGATTCTGTAGCGTGTATATGGTGAAGGTGTCATGTAATAGTATACAAACCAGCACATTTTAAATCTCTGATAGGCAAAGCAAACCTGTTCACGTATCAAATTGGGGAGGTGAACTCTAGGTTTTAAAATACACCCTTCAAAATAGGCTATGTATTGCATTTTGATGGATTTTTGAGAGGGGACACATTTTAAGTAAAGTTTCATCACAGTAGCTTAACTGCTTCTTTACGTGGGAGCATCTACACGGGCAATAGAAACATTCTGTACGGTAATTTTGAAGAAGTGCAGGACACAAGATTGCCTCAGTATTGCTAATTTGGCCATAGTCTGTATAAAAGGTATCATATAAACCTGCTTATTAGGTAAATATTTTATACCTATTCCTATTTATTTGTAATATTGAAGAACTCTGGTCAAGATAAGGAAGACCGTGGTGGTAAGTGATGTAAATGTATAAAGCAGCGTAATGCTTATGAATGTGACGCCTTGACTTGCACTTGATATGCTTCAATAGAAATTTATTTTTCTTCTTTCTCCTCTGCTAAAGTGTTCTTTTTCTGTGAATGGAGTACCATAAGCATACATAATTATCAGTCAGCTTCGCTTTGTGGTTTTGCTAACACTGAGTGATAAACAGTAATATCAGCTGCCAGTTGCAAAGCAATGGTTTTTTTATGAAATAGTAAGAAGAATTCTCTCTAGAGACATGACAGATTGTACCGGTGCCGATCAAGCCTTGGCAATCTGTCATTTGGAGCTTGGACTCCGTAAATAGTCTTTTTCTGTATATTTCTTGCTGGAGTGAAAAATCTAACTTTGTTTCGATGATGTCTGTTAAGCCAAGAGTGTAAGTTTAAACACCACACAATGGAAGATGGAGTGACCTCATCCTGACTTACAGTGCAAACAGAACTGATGGGATGATTAAAGGGACATTAGTAGAAGATTAAGGCAGAATCCTTCGTATCTCTAGGCCTCGTGATTAGAGCGGGATAATGAAGCAGCAATAAGTGAGTGAGCAGCAGATCAAGGTCCCGCTCCCAGACGGTTGCAGGCTACCAGGGTGGCATCAAAGAGGGAGTAATTTGCCTGCTATGCCCAGGATTGTTTTAGATCCTGAGTTTCCCCTGTAAAGTCCTTGTGGATCTAATTTTTTTTTTTTCTTTGTCATGGTGGATCAGAGCCCAATGCAGGCATTTGTAGTGGAGCTGCAAAAGGAATTTTAGTTGGCTGCCAAGTAAAATGTGGAGCTATGGTGAGGTGTTCTTCCACAGCAGTGTCCCAGGCGGTGTTCTTCTGTCGTGTCATAGATCTGATCTTTCTACAGAAATTAGATGAAGTAAATTAGCTCTCCACAATTATTCTGGAAATGCAGTCAGACTGACAGAAAATAAATGTTATCCTCGGGTAAAAGCTGCTTTTTTTTTTTTTTTTTGAATATGGCTGTACTAAATAATGTCTCAAATGACAAGTCAAACAGCAGCTCAATATGATGGAAAAAAAAAAAGATAGATTTGCTTTAAGTTGCATTTTTAGGATGCTTATACTTTACAGATATATGAAATAATAATTACTTAAACAAAAAGTTACCTTTACACTTTGTATCAATATACACATTTAATTCTATAGCCTGAGTGCCACTCTTACACTGAGGCTAACCTCTGTTAACACCTACGTCTTTCTGATGTTAACTGAAGTTGCAGCGTATTTCACCGAGCTAACCTCGTGTGTGTTCGAATGGGTGTGCTTCAGTGCTAGCACTGACACAGGTCAGTGTGACTTTTTGCTCCGTACTTACGTAAGAAGACCATATAAAAAAAACGGGTTTATGGAATTTTATCTGTACATCTTGTATTTGCTGCCCAAAGCCGTTAATTGATGCTCAGAGAGAATGAACAGCACAAACTGCTTCTTAGATATTGGGAACTAAGTGTAGGCTTGGGAGGAACATTTTGAACAAATTTAAGAGCAGTATTACTCGTAATTTTTTTGTTCTTGTTCTTAAGCATAGAGCAAAGAAAGTAACATTTTATGTTTTTCTCTATAAGAGGATATCTTCTTTTTATGTTAGTATAGAAATAAAGTTATAGATCACAGTAAGTCCCAGCATTTACCCATTGGTTGAAGAATAAGTAGTAGTAGCCAAACATGGTGAGAAGCTTTCTTTTATTTCCTCCTTTTTTTTCTTTTCCTTTCAAGTTACTATTTCCCATTTTGTCAGAAATTAGTGTATGTTTAGTAGGAAATATAAAATGGAAATGGAGACTAAACCCAGGAAAATTGGCATCCAGACTAAAGGCCAACTGAAGCAGGGTTGTTCTGTTTGGTTTTTTTTGTTTTTGTTGTTTTTGGTTTTGTTTGTTTTTTGAAAAAAGCTCTTGAAGGGATTTAAATGATCAATATCCATTGTATCAGAAGGTCCTTTGTGCTTTGACAATATGCATATATAATTCTTGCTCAACCACAAGTCCAGTAGCATATAAACTGTTGCTGTATTTTTCCGACTTGATAGTTAATTGCTATCCCAGTCACTGAGCAGACAGCCTTTGCTGGTATGCTAACTCTCTTCACAGCATTCTAACTCTCTGTACAGCCTTTCTCCTTAGGGCCACAAACGTATTCTATAGACATGAAGATATTTAGGGAAGAGTTTATCTGTTAAGGTTTAATATTGAATGCAACTTTCATTTTAGGTCAAATTCTTGCCAGTGCTGTGGGATCAAGGAAGACTTTCAGGTTCTTTGTCCAAAGTCAAAACTTACGTCCTTCTGATATTTAAAAAATAAAAGCAACCCAGACAACTCCACACATCCCCCCAGAAAAATCCTCCTGCCAAATTTTAGAGTTCAGCACTGTGTTACACAGGCACAGTATTGGAAAATATCACTTTTAAGTGTTGTAAAAGCAATCATGACATTAAAAAATTGTTTTTCTTTCAAGAGTTCTGTGAAAGGAAGGGATGCGAGTGCTAACTTTGAAAATCTGAAAACTGAACACCTGGAGATAATTATGTTTTTAAATGTTTTCAGGCTGAGTCAGAGTTAATGACAAATGGGAACTGTATTAGATCGGCAGATGATTAGTAGAATTTATCGTTATAATATGCTTAGCATAATAAGCATGGTGGTCCTGATTATTCAGTGACAGTTTGTGTAGTAATTTTTCCATTAAAAGACTATGTCAGTCTGTCAATAAATACATTCATTAGATTAAGTGTGCCATGCTTAGAACATATCTGGTTTCAGAACTAATACTAGCTTTCTCCAGTAAGACAAGACTTCAGCAGCATTCAGATAATTTGCAAAAGAGAGTTTAAGCACATTTCACTTAAAAACATGAATTTTATAAGAAGACTGAAACATTAAAAGTAACAAATCCAAGTGGCAGCCCTACCTCTATAGACTTGTACGTAAGTCAACACAAAACAGGCCCAGGCAGGTTACAAATTTTTAGCTGAAAAGTCTTCTTATTTTGTTGATAAACCACACAAGTCGTGGTTACGTACAGAAGGACCAAGCGAAGGTTTTGCAGACTTGCAATGTTATGATATCTCAGAAATTGACTCCAAATTCTAGAAAAAAAACTGTTTTGGTTTAGGTTGGGGTTTTTGTGTGTGTGTGTTCCGAATTGTACATCTGTCTGTAGAATGGAGATTCTCTCTGGCAGGTAGACTGTAATCTTGGTGTGTGATCAGCCTTTAGTCTTAGTTCTCTCAGGTATTATTATTATTATTAGCAGTTTAAAACACATCTTTTTTCTGTTAACTGGCCTGTTTGAGACTGGTGGTATAAAACATCCATGCAAATAGTAGTTAGTAACAGCTCAGTTTAGTACAAGAACAAATACTACCAGTTAAAGTTGCCAGAAAAGAAGCGTTCACATCATTTTGATTAATAGCTGAGATTAATATTTTGTCTAGTTTATCCCTAACGATGGGACACAAGGAAGCACTTGGTCTCATTCTAGTCCTTTTCTCATCTGCCAGGTTTTCTCCAAGGAAGTAACACCTTTTCTTCCTTCATGAGGAAATAAAAAAAAAAAATCAAAACAAACTCCCAAAGATTGCATTAGTCACCCACTGGTTTATTAGAGATTATATGTAACTGTGATAAGAGCTTGGACTTTGAATTTTCTAAATATACAGAAGGTGGAAGAGTATTGAGCAATTGTTCTCATTATCTCGCAGAGTAATCTCACAGGGTGTAACATCACTGAACTAATGGCCCTCAAATAGTAACTTATCAGAGCTGCTCAGGGATTCTTGCCATTACTATAAAAAGACATTTGGCAATAAGCAGGATGTCATATTAGAAGCAGAGCCATTTACAAGAACATGAATATGCTAACATGCTTCTCTTAAAAGCTCTTCAATGGCTTCTGGGTCTAGAAAACTGAAGGAGATGATGTTGAGCATCACAGATAACCGGTCGTTCTAAATGTTGTCATTTTAAAGCAGTTGTTTCTTGAGATGGTGATAAATTGCAGCCTTTGTTTGCTGTTTCTGTTGGGCATGTCACCTGACCACTTAGAGCTTTTTGGTAAGTAGTAATTAAGAAGCGATGCCTTTCTTACAGAAGGCTCGTTAGGTAGTTTGCATTTTGCAGTTAAACAGAGAAACACCTGACTTGGTCCAGTCTCAGACATGATCTGTTGACTGGAGTTTCCTAGTCTAAGGTCTGTGCTTTTTCATTATTATTATTTTTCCCTTCCCTAAGATAATGAACATACTGAAAATGCTGCTTCCCCACCTCTGTAAGAAATTAGCTGGCTAAGTGTTAGACTCCTATGTTCTCCTTTTGCACTGCTGGAGCAGCTTGGCTTTTTTCCCCTGGTTATTGCTTGCGGGAACCGTGCTGCAGGTGACACGCTGGACAGCATTGGTGCAGGCTTGGTGCTGTCATGTTTGATGGCTTCAGCTATGAATAGAGTCCTGGTTGGTCATCATCCAGTGGCACATGATTGCTGTATTGGAGGGATTAGGGAGGAAATCGGTCATACAAGCAGAAAACAGATGTATTAATTTACATATTCCAGAGCATTACAGAGTTTTGTACAGATTGTTCTAGCCTTGACTTTCACTTTCAACTGTGGTTGTTGTAACTTCATGAGTAGCCTCTTCCTTTCACAGTGTAAGTAAACTTAAGTGAAAGGCAGTAAGCTGATCCTGGGATCGATCGATGGTGTATGTGGCCACCTCTAACAATACTTGGCTGAGGAGTTACCGCTGTTGAGGAGAAGGGCACCATTCCACTCCTTTGATAGACTTGCTAATTCTTGGTTCTCTCTTAGATCTGTGGTTTGCACATACTTCATTGCCAGAGTGTCTCTTAAGCAGGTGTTGATTACACGGATCATCGAGGAACTGCAGGTGTCCAAGTATCAGTCGAGCAAATGGTCAATTAACATGTCCATGTGTAGGCAGAGCTGGGGACTCCCAGAAGCTGTCAGGTGTTTTGTGACTAGGATTCATTGTTCCAAAGAACTACTTTTATATGATACAGTATTTTAACTGAAATGGTGCTAGCAAAATATTCGTGTTAATGGTTGAGTATTAATTAAATGATTTCTTTGCAACACATTCATTGATGGAACCTGACCATTCTTAATTCAAATGTTCAGACTTTTTAAATTTTTTTTTTTTTAGTAGAAGAGTACGTTTTCCTTTTGATATTGCTCCTAGATAGAAATCCTCCCTATACTGGTCATACTACAAAAATATTAGTAGAATTAAGAGGAAAACAAAACAAAAAATCCCCCAACACTCCAAAAAACAATGTAGGTCAATATTTGAGCTGCTGTTCTCAGGGACATTCCATGCTGTAGGTCTAGTAGGCCATACCAAAAGGCTGTCATGAAGTGAAAGTTAAAATGTTGGCTCCAATATAATTTTGACCATTAGGAGTCATCCTTGCAGATCATTGTTGTCCTTTGAGGAAATCTGATATTTACGTTTGCTTGCCCAGAGGATAGGGCTCTCTTTGCTTTGTGTACTTGAGGTCTAGGTTTGATTCTCACTTTCTTGCTCTTTAAGATGGAGAGAGTGGGGATTGTTATTAAAAGCTAAGCTTTAGTGGCTGAAGAATGGAGCTCCTAAAATTAAAAGAGATTCCCAGAGATGACTGGGGACCAGCAATGAGTAGAGCCTTGTGGATTACAGTGAAACTCTTGTGTGTGGCAGGGGACCTCCCAAGCCAACAAAGGAAAAACGTTAATGAAGTAAATGACAACATGAAGTATTTGTTTCTGTATGGGAGCTTAAAACCCCTCCTCTCTGCTCCTTTTCAGAAAGAAGACACAGCTCCTCCAGCAAGCCGCCTTTGACTCCTCCCACCTCTTCAGTATTTTCCCTCATTTCATCTTTCCCATCAAAAAACAAAGGTAGCAGTGGAAGTGGGAGCAATCGTTCATCCAGTGGAGGTACTAGTGCATCATCATCAAATTCCAAGTTGTTGAAATCACCCAAAGACAAGCTGCAGATCAGCGGAAACAACAGGTTAATGCATTCGGTACAGCACAGCAAAGTTCCCCATGATAAACTGTGAGTATGTGTGTTTGACCAAGAATTAAATGCTCTTACTTGCGTAGACACTACGATAGCAGTAGAATTTCCTTTTGTTTCGGAGGGGGTTTGGTTTAAGAGATAATCACTTTAAACTCCTCCCGATCTTTTCCAGCAGCCTAGTCTAAGATTATAGATAATACTCAGGACTGTGTTGAAGGAGAACTCTCGCAAAGCTGCATCTTAAATCACTATAAACAAAGGTCATTTTACCAGGCACTCTTAATTCTTTGATCTAATCTGCACACTTTGGGAGTTTTAGCTCTGATTCAGGTGATTTTTGACCTGGACACTCGAGATTGCAGAACTGATAATATAATTTATGGTCACAGAACGGGGTATTTCTGACTGGATATAACAGGCCCGTTGCAGTTGCTTTGGTGATACACTGTGTCTGTGAATCCAAGTAATAGTTTCTGAAATCCCTGATGACTCCCTGAAATACTTAAAAGGAAACAGGTAAAAGAGAACAGGAAAGATGAACATCATAAAAAAAAAAAGTGAAAATAAAAAAAACAAAAAAAAAAAGAAAAAAGGGTATAGAGAAGAAAGGTCTACATTGGTGTTGTGAATAGATCAGAGTATTGTTGAGCAATAACATATTTTAAGTACTTTTTGTGAACGTATTTTTCAGTTTTCCCCCCTCTTTGTTTTTCCTAAATAATAGTATGACTCCATCTGTCAAAGTGGAAAAGATTCATCCAAAGATAGATGGTGTCCAGCTGAAAGCTGCTGTTGGTCCAACTTGTTCTACTACTGTGAGTTCCTCAATAAAGACTGGCCTTAATTGTCCCTCAATACCAAAGCCACCCTTGCCTTCCCCTGGACAGATACTGAATGGTAAAGGTCTTCTCTCTGTGCCTCCATTTTTGGAAAAGAAACCTGAAGAAAATACAAATAATAGGAAATTTTTACATAAAAGATTGTCAGGTAATTGTTTTTAATTATTATTTGCTATATTCCTCTGAGTAGTGTATCTATAAAAATACCTATATAGAATTAAGTTTCAGAAGTAAATTACTTTTATTACACTGTAACTTATAATTAGGTAAGTTTTATTTATTAGAATCTATGTCTATAATTTGACATACTCTTAAAGGACACAAACATCTGGGAATATGACTGTTGCCTTCAGACACCGTACAGACCTCAAAGGCCTGTCAGTCCTTACAGTTTTAGAATTCTACTCTTTTACTGCCTTTTAAGATTTTCTTTCCCTTCTTTCTGTATGGAAGGTCCAAATGTACATAGAAAATGGAACAACTAGCACCTCATAAACTCAAAAACATAAACCCAGTCTGCTTTTTACTCTTTTTAAACACAGTAACTTTGAGCGTTAGTAGAATAGTAGAAAAGTTCTTAACACCAAAAGCAGCAACAAAACCCCATCACTTGTTTGTCACAGTTCGTGTCGCTGGTGACCTCTGATCCTAACATGTTCTGCTTCCCTTGGGGTCCCTTTCAGCTGTGCATTTCTTCATTCTGTTTGTAGACTCAGTACACCATAAACTTGCTGAGAGTGTAAAAAATTTCATTTGTACAATTTTATCGCGCTTTTTTTATTTGTACATTTGCTTGTGATACGTTTGAAAACTGTTCCCAATAATGTTAATTTTTATGATGAAAATAAGCGTTAGTATTTCGGAATGTTTTTTGCTAACTTTTCAATGCTGTGCACTTTTGACAGAGAGAGAATTTGATCCTGATATATACTGTGGTGTCATTGATGTGGAAACCAGGAAACCTTGTACTAGGTCTTTGACATGCAAGGTAGGAGATCTTAATTGGAATAAGATAATGTAAATGTTTGATTCAATTTCCTGAGTACTATGACAGAATACAAAAACTACAAATTTTTGCTGTCAGTAATTACCACTGTCGATGGTACCTCTCTAAACATGTTGCCCAGAGCCAAGAAGAAATTTAAGTTATTTATTTATTCAAAAACATAATTATTAAAGTAACCTAGAGGTTAGGATTTTTGTATAAACCCTTTAAATATGGATGTTGACGTCGGACACGTTATTTTACTCCATGAGTAGGTAGTAGGGGGACAGCATGTTCTTTTTGGGGATGACCTTTGGGTCATAGACCATGAGTTTTAAAATTCCCCATCAGCATTGAAAGTACTATTTGTTTATGCAGGATTTAAATCAATCAAGCTCCTTCCCTCTCACACCCCCTCCTTGCCCACCAGTGGAATCTGCAGCAGTTGCTTAGAAGGTGTTTGTGTAAATGCATTATAATGCTGCTTGATCTACCACTACAGCCAACTCAGAAATGAGTCTTCTGAAAAAGCCGCGGAATATGCCTAGAGGCCAAGCTCTAAATTAAACAATCCGAGAAAACTTTCAGCCAGATGAAATGTTTGTATCTTCTGGCTCAAGAATCTTGGGGGACAGAGGGGTATCACTTAGTCCTGAGGAACCAAAAGTATCCAGATCCCCTGCGATTGTGTAAAATTTAGCTACTTTCCTGCAAAGCTGCTAAAAGTGTCAGTAGGGAAAGCATCTGGTAAATAAGCCACCTACAGAACAAAGGTAACTGAAGCCATTACTAATGACCCAGAGGAACTGAACTTGAACACGTTGCCCTTTTGGAATTACAGGGGGAGGCAATTTGAGATTGTACAAGATTGTACAAGACAAGTAGGCAAATCAAAAGGGTAAAAGAGAAAGAAAGTAAAAACCTCTCTCCATAGTTGCTTGTATTGTACCTACTCACAATGTTTTTTTCAGAATTGCTATTTGTGTCTGTATTAAGTGATAATACTTTTTACCAACTAAAGTGAACCCAAGCAAACGTTTTATGCCAATGAAGAAAAGGTGTTATATGTAACTTCCGTAATTCAGAAAAACAATTTCCATCTATTTGACTTTACCTCAAATTTGTGCCATGTATACACATATACATCTTACTGTGTGTAGCATTCAGGACACTCAAAAGACTTTGAATTCTGTCTGACTGTGGATTCTGCTGTATTTTTCTACATTCTTTTAATATCTATTTGATTACATTGGTTTTCAAGGAGTATATCTGTATAGAGAAGGAAGCAAAGTATTTTTGTAAATATTTTTCATGTCTCCCATTGAAGACCTGATTTTAAATATTGTTGGGTTAAATATTTCCGTTAAGTGAAAGTAAATATTTAGTGTTTTTGATTGTGGACTAGTTGGCAATTAAAATACCAACGTAAAAAAAGATTTTCAGTTCTAGCCTTAACCTGTTGAGAACGCTTGCAATTTCTCTTTTAAAAATAACCTTGAAATAAACCTTTTACATAATTGCTGTTTTTTGCATCCACCAAACAGTTTTTAAAGTGTGTTTTCTAAGTCTTTCTTCCATTTGTCTACTAAACCATGAGTGTGGTATTTTCTCTGGTTTAGAGCTCTAGCCACGTGTTTTGAGTGTTTGATTTCCACAAGTCTAATAGCCTGGGATTAATGATTTATTCATGGTTTTGCAGACACATTCCTTAACCCAGCGGAGGGCTGTACAGGGTCGAAGAAAACGATTTGATGTGTTATTAGCCGAGCACAAAAGCAAAACCAGGGAAAAGGAACTTCTTCGACATTCGGATCATCATCAGCAGATGCACCCTCTCAGGGAACCACATCCCTCGCCTACTAAAACTTCCCAGGAGCTGCACCAAAATTCTCATGGAGTTACTCTTACAGAAACAAAGCCTTTATTACCTAATAAACCCAAACCTCACCCCCCCAGTCTTCCAAGGTAAGGAAAATCTGCAGACTCAATGGTATGAAATTAATACTGGTAGCTTCATTAGGTGGATTTTGAGAGCGCGATACGGATCTGGTGGAGAGGGCAGTGTTTTTGCTCTAGGCCTGGTGACAGTCTGCAATTAGCAATTACATAGTGAGCTGTAACTCCTAGCGAGGAGGGCTCGGCGTTGGAAATACTAAAAGCTGACTTGCATCACTGACAGTGGTTCAGCAATGACTGGGCAATGCTGCTTTTCCAGGGGTACCTCCTGTCCTTCCTCGTGCTAGATGTGTCATGAGACTATGGAAAATAGCAGAAATCTGTTAATGCAGGTTTCTTTCTGATGGTAACTTAAGCTTGGAATTTTTCACTAGACTTGGTTGAATAACACCTTTACTGCTTGCCTCGCCCAGGCCTCCAGGCTGTCCAGCCCAGCACAGTGGAAATGCCCCTAGCGAGTCTCCTTCTGTCCATGAGTCCCCGCACCCTCCCTTGCCTGCAGCTGAGCCAGCATCTCGGTTATCCAGTGATGAGGGAGAATGTGACGAAAAAGAAGAGCCTGTTGAAAAACTGGATTGTCATTATTCAGGTCATCATCCTCAACCAGCCGCTGTAAGTTTTAAGTAAAAGTTAACATCGGTCTCCTGCTGGCTCTGAACTTGTAAACAAATTACTGGGGGGTTTCAAGGGTGGTTTTCTATTGGGTATGGGAATCTTTTTTTCCCCTGGATTTTGTTTCCTAGTAGGCAGTGAAGGTTTAACTGTAGTTGCAAAGTAAACTTTCTCAAGAAATAGCGCTTCCCCAATCTGAAAGAAATCAAAATGCCAAAATACTGAAGATGAAATTGGCAACTGCTCTAAAGGGCTGCGGTTTTGGAATAAGAACATGTAAACAGTACCTTTTTGGTGAGATTTTGTTGTTGGACTTTCACACGCGCATACACATAATTTACTAAAGGTGCCAATCATCCCAGTAAAGGCAGCAATAATGTATTGTTTCAGTATTTAAATCTTGATAAAGGCTAGTTAGTCTAACTAAAAGCACAAGCTTTATTGCCGAGCCAGTGTATCAAATTATCTCTTTAAAATAAAAAACACCAACCCAAACAGACTATGAGCAGATAGCTGATGCTCCTCAGAAGTAGATGTTACACATATATGTGTGTGTATAAAAACATGTATATAAACAGACGTTACTGTCCTTCCCTGTTTAATCCAAGTGATTCAAATTTGACTACTGCTTTTGGCCATGAGTATGGGAGTATCAGATGGGGGGAAATGATCCAAATATACCAAGGCCAAAAATTAAAAATAGTTGTTATACCATAGAAATAAAAACTCTAATTTAGATTTCTTTATCTTTGGTTTAAACATCTAAAAGCGTATTCATTTAAGAATATTTATTTATAAACAAGTGCACAGAGAATTATTACTGAAAGTAGAAAACACCAATGAAAAAAATCTGTCTTTTCAGTTTTGCACATTTGGTAGTCGGCAAATTGGAAGAGGTTATTACGTGTTTGACAAGCGGTGGAACCATATTCGATGTGCACTTGACTTCATGTTGGAGAAGCATCTTAATTCACAGATGTGGAAGTAAGTAGAAGTGAAAGAGTTCTTATTCTCCTTGGTATTTGTAGAAATACATGAAACCTGTGATTCTAGTTAAAGGACAGTAATCTTGTGTTCAGAATAACCGGATCAAAGGTTGAAAGTTTACGCTTTACATTTTTTGGCAACAGCAAACTATTAATTTATTAAAGTATTTCAGTGACATTAATGAGCCTCAAGATACAATCACTTTGACGTAGCATTATTAGCCTGGGTATTACTCTGAAGATTGGTAGCTACGTAGGTTTTTGTTTGTTTTTCTGTTCACCTGCAGGAAAATTCCTCCAGCATCTAGTAACACGGCATCAGTTCGTGCACCGCATCGGACAAACTCGATGCCTGCTTCACAGTACGGTGTCAGTGCAGCAGGTTTCCTCTTACCCACCACGGTTATGTCATCGCCAGCATTGGTATCTCCTTCCTGTGTGTCTCTGAATAATAAATCGGTACCATCGCATGGAACGACACTAAATGCCAATCCTGCTACTTTGGGTGCAGTGGATCCTGTCTGCAGTATGCAATCAAGACAAGTGTCTTCATCCCCTTCAACACCTACAGTGCTTTCCTCTGTACCTTCACCTATGCCCAGCAAACCTCAGAAAATGAAATCCAGCAAATCTTTTAAACCTAAGGAATCTTCTGCTGGCAGTGGCACCTGTAACAGTACCGGCAGCGTCAGTAGCAGCGGCGGCTCAGGAAAGAAGCGTAAAAACAGTTCCGCACTGCTAGCACCTTCTCATTCCACAGAGTCCTTTAGAAAAAACTGTGTGGTTAACTCTGGAAACTCTGGGACCTCCTATCATCCGTCGATGACAGCTTCGTCCCACAGCGTTGGCCTCAACTGTATGACTAGCAAAGCTAACTCCGTTAGCCTCAAACATGACCAATCAGGGAGGGGTCCTCCGACTGGAAGCCCTGCAGAATCGATAAAGAGAATGAGTGTGATGATGAACAGCAGCGACTCCACGCTCTCCTTAGGGCCGTTTGTTCATCAGTCCAGCGAGCTGACTGTAAATTCACACAGCAGTTTTTCACATTCGCATACTTCCTTTGACAAATTAATAGGAAAGAAAAGAAAGTGCTCACCTGGTTCAAGCAGCATTAACAGCAGCAGCAGCAGCAAAGCAAACAAAGTTGCCAAATTGACATCGGTGAACAATGTTCATGCAAAACACTCTGGTGCGATCCCGGGGACGCAAGGACTGATGAACAATTCTCTTTTTCATCAGGTATGAAATTTTGTCTCAAAATAAGCCAATATCAACATGCCTCTTCACAGGCTTATGTTACATGTGTTCTCTTAATTATTAGCTAGCCAATTCCAGATCCTATTCGAGTAAAAGATAGTTCTCTCATTTGCCCGCTACCCATTTGGAGTGTTTTTGTCGTACAATTACGCAAGATTTTTATAAACACTCTCATAAAGCATAGCTTTTGTTTTTAAAGTAACTTTAAATAAGGCGTTCCGAGTTCCTTAGAAATCGCCTGCAAATTGCTCTCAGATGAAATTCAGTCCTCAGATTTGAAAAAAAAGTCATTTTAAGAGTAAATCTTGCCAGCCAGCCACGGAACTGAGCTGTGTGTCTCAGCCTGATTTCTTGTTTCTGTGTCAGTAATAAACATTCTACAAAGTGAAACAGGATGCTGATAACAGACCTGTGATACTGTGATAAAATAAGCCTATTATGCCAAGGTGTCATTGACTAACTTCTTAGTAATAACAAGATTAAATGGTATAAATAAATTAAAAACCTTTTTAGTCGGTAAAGCAAATAGATTTATTATAAAAGATCTCATCAATATCAGATCTCGTGAATATATAAGATCTCATTTAGAAAAATAGGTTTTTTTAAACGAATCTCACTGGAAAAGTCGTGTGTTGGGAGAGAAGGTTCTTGAGAAGTTAGGATGAGAGATGATTTAGAAACTAGTAGCTCAGACTTCTTAATACTATTCCAGTTGACTTTCAGGATCACTCAGAGGGGTAAAAATAATTTGATACAGCTCGAGGAGAGTCTAGAAGATAGAATTTTAGAGAGTAGCTTCAGAACGAGATTTTTTTTTTTTTTGAGACTGAAAACCCCAGAAATATTTTGTTTCCTCTGGTGCTAATAATCTGAAGTCTGTGTACCTGGAGAGCTGGGAGGTCAGTAAGAGCTTTTTCAGAATGCTTTCTTAATTTTCAGTTTCAGCCATAGAGGAAGATTTTCGCTAGTATGTTGTGTTGACTGTAACAATAACAACAAGAAAAGCATTCAGATGGACTTACCTAACAGTTCCTATTTCAGCTGGGCAATAGAAATGAAGGAGAAATGTGATTTAAGTGAATTAAGGAAGGAAATAATGCCTGAATCCCATTGTAACTTTAAAGAGCTTTAGCTTGAGAATTGTCAAGTCTCGGAGCAGCCCAACCGCATGTTAGAGGTGTCACGTTGTGCCTGCTGATTCTCCCCCAGATACGCTCTCGTTACCCAGAAAATGTCTCCTAAAGGCTTCTGCTCTAACAGCCTGGCTCACTCGTCCTTCTCTTTCTTTTGCTTGCCCAAAAGCCAAAGGCACGTCCCTGATAGCTGAGTGCACCACGGTGAGAAACGAACTGGACAATTTTCACTACAAGCAAAACCTCCATCTGGATTTCTGGACTCCAAGATGCCTTGAGTTTTCCCAACTTCCCATGGTCCTCAGGTGTGGAAATCTACTGGACTGTCACTTAAACAAGGAATTTCCCTGAAGCCATGTCTGTAGCAGCGAATATACTAGAAATGGACACTGGATGAAGTTCAGCCACATAATTGCTCTTATCAGTGTTAACAGTGGTCTGGACTGTTTGCTACAAATCTGTGAGATTTTACTTACAGGAGTACATCATCTTGCCACTATTTGACATAGATCGGCTGGGCAAACGAATGTTTTCCGGGGGGAGGGGGGGAAATAAACGTTACTGTGGACTTATTTTTATACTGATGGTGTCTTTTGTAGGTGGTAGTTAACCAGACAGACACCCTCAATGGAGAGGACCCCGCGACAAGGGGGGAAAAAAAAATGTGTGAGGCACAACAGAAAGAAGCCCTCAAGAAGGGAATATGGCTTTAGTGTTTTTATAGCAATGTTCCTTTAACGGAATATAAAAATAGCACAATTGAAAAAATTAGTCTGTGTTTTGCCCAGCCTTTTGCAAGTAATTTGGGATAAGAAGCTATCAGGAGTTAAAAAATAACAAAGCAAACCCAACAAAGCCCAGAAAAACTTGTTTGAGGCCATCGCTCAAAAAACAAGTATAAAAATGTCATACTTGCGTGAAACAAAACCTATTTTCTATTCTTTTGAATAAGATTTGATTGCAGAAGAAAATTAAAGTTAATTTTGTTTTTTTAAAAAAAAAAATCCAAAAACATCCGACAAAGGCAAATAACCTCGAAAACTATATGCCCAAAGAACGTATTTATTGACCTATACTGTATACCATAGGCCTTTGTTATTTTAAAAAAATAACGACTCCGTTGGTTAAATTAGGCTGGATTTGCCTTCCAGCCAGTAAAAATAGCCCTTTTAAAACTAACTATTTAAAGTATTTAAATATTTTCTATAAAATATAAAAGTCAGTTTCTTTACACCGTGTTTGTGAAACTCAGTCGTTAACGTGTTACGCTTTCAAGCACTCGATTAGATTTGATTTGATTTTGTTTTTTAAATCCTGGAACAAACACCAATTTGACAGCAGAGTTCCCGGTGAAGCGCAGACCTGTGCATCAGTCATCCCACGCCTACCCAGGCTCTATCAGTAAAGGAGGCTTCACGCAGTTTTAAATATCCCAGTCAATTTTTATGAAATATTTTTGTCTTGCTTCAAAACACCTCAGAAGTGAATTCCGCTGAAGGGCTCACTGTGCTACGATTTGATTCGTCTGGATGTTTTTGTTAAGTTCCTAAACATCAGGTAAAGTCTCAAAGCTGACTAAACTTTTACTGAGGGGGCAAAGCAAAGGAAAACAAATTCCTAACCAAGAAGATATTTTTTATTTTTTTTTCTGCCTTAAAGGGGCACCAGCTATTGCTGAGAAGAGACAATCTGAGCCTGTCCAATTGTTGGCGTAGCCCAGCCTTCTCCTCGTTCTGGTGGCAAGTAGAACATCAGGGAATCCAAAGCCACTCCGAGTAGCAGTTGCTTAGTTGTTTACCTAACGATGCTTTCAGTTTAACCTGAACTTGCTACGAAATCATTGTTACACAGCAAAGCAACAAGAAGCCTCTATGCAGACACTTTAGCTTTGAATCGATAGGAAAGATCACATTGAGAAAGCAACGTACTAGAGACGCTTATTATGCAAACTTTAAAACTAAATAAATATATATAGAGAGAGACAACTTTTCAGGAACGAAAGGATTGGTATTTGATAAGATGCCCTGTTGAAAGGATTGTTAGAACTGCAATTGGTTTGACGTTAAAGGAACCAAAGTGATATGCCACAAAGAGAAATCAAAGCGTAGTAAATCCTGCGTGTTTGGAGTGAAATCCGTGCTCTGCTGAAGCCCCTGGGGCAGAGCTGCCACTTCAGGATAGCAACAGTCACAAGTGCAATTTGACTCTCGATAGACACAAAGGTAAAGGAAACAAAAATTGGGCAAGACTGAACGCTAGCGACTTTGTGGTCGAACCCTCCTCTATTTTTTTTATTTTTTTTTTATAAGGTTCTGTTGATCTGAAAGCATAATGGCAAATTCCTGCTCCTTCGATAGCGAGCGGACGGGTGAAAAAATGAATTCCTGATCTCTTCTTGTACAGAGCCAGTGTCTGCAGCCACCTGTGTCCTGTGGGTTTAAGCCATTGGGAGTAAAAGAGTTAGAACATCGTAAATTCTGTCTGCCCTTGAGCGTAGACCTGCTTAAATATTATGTTTTAGATCTTGGTTACAAGCAGAACATCGTTCCTGAAGCTTTTATTGTCGCATAGTTCTTACTGTAAATAATTAAAGGAAGCTTAATTTTAATTTTCCTTGCAAAATTGAATTTGCAGTGGCTGGGTTGTTTCTAGACAGATTTTGGTATTAATTTAAGAGATACAGTTTTTATAGTCTTTCCAACTTCTCGTTACGACTCCTGCAGTTTTCTTAACCTAAAAAATTGCTGCAATGATGAACAAAGAATTATACAAGAAAAAAAAAAAAACACATACTTTTGTATCTTTATTTTGGAATTTCTTGTTCTATTATAAATATTGAAGTATCCCTATTTCAGAAGACATATTTTGTTAATTGATTGTACATATTTAAATATGTATTTTTGCACAGGTCTTTTTTTCTTATATCCAGTTTTGGTACAATTGAGATCATCTAGTATTTATTTATTAATTAATTAAAAAAAAAAACACAAAAAAAACAAAAACAAAAAACAAAGCAAATACCTTTTTATAATTTGAAGTGGTTCACTGCCAAGCCAATAGTTAACATGCCTACTTTGCAACTTAAGGGATGCCTCCGTTTTGTGAAAGCTGGTGTCCCTTTTCATGTCTTGGGAGCGGATACACGCGAAATATCGCCCGGGTCCTGCCCTCGGGTTCCGCCGCGGGAACCCGAGCGCAGGATTGGAGCCGACGCGGTCGATAAACGGCGTTGCTTATCAGTTGCCTGATTCCCGGAAGACTACATTTAGTTAAGTGACACACTGCTTCTCTCTCTTTTTTTTTTTTTTTTTAATTTTTTTTTTTTATTTAGTGTTTGTGTGCGTGTGCGTGCGCATTTGTGTGGGTCTCATGTGGTTTAAAACTAACGGAAAAACTGAAAGTGCCTGATATAACTAGTTTTAAGCTTGGACTGTTTAGACAGCTTCTCCTTAAAAGACTTGAATGTTCAGTTGAAATTTTGGAGCTTGCTTTTTCCACCTATATATAATATATGTGTGCGTATATATATGTATGTGTGCGTGTATGTATATATATATATACACACATACATATATATGTATTTTCTGAAATTAATGAGATGGGTTGACAAAAGAAAGCGAATGATGCTGGTAACTTTTGTAAAAATCTTTTAATTCGAATACCTTGTGTTGGAACAATCCCGTTGATAACTCATATTTAATATAATGCCGAGGGTTTGAAATGTGGTTTTAACCAGCGGTTTATTTAACTGCCTCGCGTTGGGAAGGAGTGGGGTGGGATTCATACATGAATTCAGACAATGTTCAAAAGAGTTGATATTCCAGGAAAATAAAACAAACACAAAACCCAAGTAAGTACCTCTGCAGACATTAAAAAATAAAGATGTGATTTCCAAATGACATTTCTAAGGCAGTTGTCTTCCTGTAAGAGTTCTCTTGCCAAGGAATCTCTCTCTCGTCTTTCACTCATTCTGTCCTGGAGGAGGGAATTGGGCTTAGAAAGATTCTTTAAATGTTTCACTGTTCAGCAGAAAATAATCATTTTTACCTTTTGTGCAAGATATTTTACGTTTTAAAGATAATTTTAAAATGAGCACTACATAATGTCAATGTGAATGTAGGCCTTGAAAGCATCTTGCTCGGTGTTGAGCCTGGTTCTAAAAGCAATCTCCTGTGTAAAATGTGTGAATAGTTTGATAATTTGTATACATAATCAAGAGCATCTGATCAGCTGAACTCTGTGTTGGCTGCTGTATAGTACATGAACAAATGTCATGGGATAGAAAAATTACTTTGGATATTTAAAAGAAAAATAAATATATAGTCTATTTGTTTTGTAACAAGTTTCTGTAAATAAAATAATTTATACTATTTATAAGAAAAAGTTGTGCTTTGCTTCATGAAAAAGATTAGTTTGTTGAACAAACATGTTACTAAACAAGGCAATAAAATTAGGACTTTTCAATAAATGAGGTTGGTTGCATGGAATACATTATATGTTTCTGCTTCATTATAAAAAATCATTCACCATTAAAAGAAAACATTATCTGTATCAGTGCCTACGTGAACTAATTTCAGAGAACTGGAGGTGGTCAAATTCTGACACCGTACCTCAGCATTGTGAGAGCAACTCCAGACTCAGCCCGCAAGGGTCCGACCTTTACATCCTACAGGGGCTTGGTTCCTGGTTTTGAGAGGTGCGTGTATCGACTCCACAGGATTTTTTCCCATGCAAAGGAGATTTTGTTCCTTAAGATTCACGCTTCATGTTGTTTTCTAAATAGAATGATGAGCAGCAGCTTTTATAACCCCAAACATGGAAAGTTGCATGGTCATGTTTCCTTATTTTTTCTTAAAAAAAAAAAAATAAAAAAAAAAGAAAAAAAAAATCTTCTGCATTTTGAGCTTAAAGCTGCAGTGTGTGAATTCAACAGATTAAATACTCTTTTCTCGACGTGTGACTCGGGACTCGCGCGTGGTGGATGACTACTTCTGAGGAACGGTTTGTAGAATTGGTAAAACTCCTGTTAGTGGGATAGGAATTCATGGATACATCCATGGCAATGCTGCCTTTATTCTCTTCTTTTTCATTTCTTTCCCTCTTACAACAATAAGAATATTTTTTTCCTTGGCATTTGGAATGGATGCTACAAGATAGAAATGGAGGCTCAGGCAGCAGGCAGGTTCTGTTTTGCTTTTCTTTTTAAATACTTCTAATATTTATACATTTACCTGTTGTGTTGACTGAAGATTTTTATTTCGTCTCACCTTCCTGCAAATATGTTTTTGTTGGTTTTTTTTTTTCCTAGTAGGAATTTCTGATCTCTGCTCCACCCTGTAAGCTGTGGGCACTGCAGTTGGTTTTGCTGGGCTGTACAAGCGATGGCAGCGCGGAGTGCGCAGGAGTCGGGAGCCTGCAGAGCGGAGCAGAGCTCTCTGTGTCATCACGTTCAGGCAGGTTTGTGACTCGGAGCTGTCCGTGGCAGCTTCAAAACTGAAGGATTAACTCTGCATTTAACTGCATTTAATACTGGGTTTGGGATCCTCTAAAACTGGTAAGGTGAAGGTGGGAGGGGGAAGGAAGGTGTGTTTATCCCGTATATAACCTTGAGTTCTTTGAAATATCTTGGAGCTCTGTGGGTTTGGAGTGTGTCCCCTCTCCCCTTCCTCTGCTGCCCTAGGTACCTGCAGCGCAGTGCCGCGGAGCCCTGACCGTGCGGCACGGAGCAGAGCTGCTCCGGGGGTCATCGCTTCTCCCAGCAGCTCAGTCAGTTCAGTAAAGGAGTTTGTCATGAAAAAAATGCCTTCTGACCAGGTGCTGGAGTGGAGCCCCGTAGAGACTTCCCTGAAATTGGCAGAAAGTGGTTTCTCTCCTATCACCGATTGTCTTATAGGAAAATACTCATTTATATACAGGAAGAGTTAGTTGATGGTGTAGGAGTTCGAGCCTGACCGTGTGTGCGATGCAGATCCCCGCATCAGAGGTTCTCTGTGCCGTATGGTTTGTGCACTGGCGCGCAGTGTCGATGCCCTTTGCGTTTGAAATGGCAGCTGGTGATGCGTCCTTCAAACGTGAAGGTGGTCAGCCTTCTGGTGGAGGCATGGTGGGGTGCAAGGCTACAACCTACCTTTGGTAGAAAAACTTCTAAAATCCTGAACGTGCAGCTCTGGAGGCAGGGGCACGGAGCTGGCCCGGTGCCCTCGCCGCGTACGGCCCGGCCGACAGCGTGCGGCCCTGGCACCCGTTGCCTGTGTAGGCTGAAGCCCTGAGTTTGCCAGCTACCGAAACAACCGATACAAGGGCTTGCAATTGGCTTTATTGAAATGCAAATTCCTGTTGGTTCATTATTATCACGTTCTGCTGCAACAAATAATCAAACACACGTGGCTTGTAGGGTCCACCATGGGACTCTTACTGAAGGCTTTTCTCGGGGCTTTGGCTCAGAACGGCGCTAGCTGCTGGATTTGTTCCTAACAAGCAGCATGGGATCTTTGTCACGCAAAAGTGGCATATGCTGGGTTTGTTTTTTTCTGGCCCACCAAACTACAGGGGAATCTCAAAAACCTTTTCTGAAGTTGTTCAAGCTAAGCTGGATTCAAACTTGGCTGCAAAAGACAAAAACTGGCCTGAAAAAGGCAGCTAAAAAGCTTTGTCTGAACCCATGAGAAAAGGCTGGAGTTGACACCTGCAGCCCAACCGGTGCTAAACCTTTCCTCTTGCCTCAGCATCGGCAGGGACAGCGTGCCGCTGCGTGCTTGAGGTGCTCTCTGACAGTGCTGGAAGTTTTCTTGGTCCTTTCTTTTGCAGCTGGGCGCCTTTCATCTGCAGCCTTTCCCGTCCATAACAGGTGACTTTTTCCAAAAAACAAGTGTCTTGTCTCTTGTCTGCGAGACTAGGCCTTAAACTCTGTAGCCCAGTGGTCAGCAAGGGAAGAATTGGAGCTGTCGGCAGGTCAGCAGAGGCAGGCGAACCGAAGAATTTTTGCATGCAAATGAGATTTCAACCACTTTGTAGCAGAGCTTTACTGACCAACCCTACAAAGATCCATCCCCTGGCCTTCCCTCCCGCCTCCCACCGCGCAACGGGCAGCGTACGTATCGTGGAGCAAGGTGGAAATCTGCATCTGACTCTGGCCACCTTGTCACCCGTATGAAGTCAGCCTTCCAAAGTGAAACTGGAGAACAGCATTAGTTCAAGGAACTGCACAAGCTTAAATTACAAGAGAGAATGTACGACTTTGGCATGTGGACTATAAATCCACGGAAGGCTGTCAAGAGTGAGGCATGAACGGGTGTGTCTGGAGTGCCACTCACAATCGGTGTTAAATGGAAATCATGAGATGAAATGAACCCAAGGTAAAACTAACACGACCAGGGGACAGTGAAAGGTAACCTGAAGTTGCTTCACGGTTTAAAGGAAGCAGAAATCCTGTTGCTTCTGATTTGACGTGGAAATTGAAGTAGGTGGTTTAAAATGACAGAATAGGAAAAATTATGTCCTTGATAAGCCCCAGGCCTGACCACCCTGCCCCCTTCAGCATTCCTACTCATTGGAAAAAAATATGTACTGGATTTTTTTTTTTTTTTTTTTTTT